>JAJJMA010147767.1:0-13272 GCA_023529015.1 Papaver nudicaule
TTTTTTTTTTTTTTTTAGGGTTATTTGGCTTGTTTGTATCCTTCTCTTTTAATCTGTAGGTATGGCGCTATCTCGCGAAGAAATTGGCAATGACATTCAGCGCTTGCGCAAGGCGAGCTTTGTTTTATCCATAATGGTCGTCTATTTTGAGAAACTGTCGGATGACTCTTGTCTTGAATTTGCTGACATGAGCTCTTTGGTGGAAGGGGTAAGGCTATCTGGGTATGAGCCTGATGAGATTTCTTTGGAGCGCCTTCGAAGTTGTAGGGCGCGTCGGGTATTTTCTACCTTGAGTTTATACGATAGCTCTCGGGCTTTGCGTGTGATAAATGCATCCTTGGCCCATGCCCTTGTTTTGTTTCGTGCATTTAGGAGGCGAAGTATCTAGAAAGGGTTTTGGTCAAAGGAATTGTCTTTTCGATTTCCGTGTAAATAATAAATGCACCTCGGAATGTTGTTCCTGGGTATATATATATATTTTTTCATTTGTTCTTCATTCTGTTCTCTTGTGCTTATTGTGTGTTTCTCTCTCTCTTCTCTCTTTTTTTTTTGCAACCCATTTCAAAATGTCATTTCGATTACGCGGATATTTTGTGTCTTTGTCCTCGGCGCCATCGATGTCTACTCCTTTGGACTTAGAGCAAGAAGTCGAGCGACTGGAATCAGTCAAGTTGGAGATGGAGATGATAGTTATGCAGAGGCGGGCCCACTACGAGGCGTTTCAAAAGCTTTGGGACGAGCACCATGCTGAGTGGGAAACCGCTTGTGCTGCTGGCCATGCTCCTGGTGTTCAGTTTGGCTCGCATAATGAGGCCGGGCTTCGTAGACGAATGGATCGTACTCATGGTCGTCGTACTAGCGCCCTTAGTGGCCTCTTGGAAGCCGAACGTTTTGTCAAGGATATTGACGCTGAAATTGAACGGTGTGAGCGCGCCCTGGCTGCTGGCGCGGTCATGCCATTAGTCTGAATCCTTTCCTTCTGTAGATGCCGTATGGCTTTTCTTTGAATTTAATGCAAACGTTTCCTTATTTCGACACATGTCATTCATGCCCGGGGCAATCCTCCTTTCATTAAATGTGCTAAGTTTTGTTGATATAAAAAGGGAGTCTTCCATTGTCTATTTTTTTATCCTTCACCTATCATTTTTTTCGATCAGTCGTGATGGCATCTCTTGATGGTTTGTGGGTATTAGCCCTCCCTGCTACTCCTGGTGCATTAGAGCGTGCAGATATGGAGAGAGAAGTGAAGCGCTTACGTAGTATCCTCTTGGACACTAAGCATTTACTTGAATCGCATGAACGGCGATGTGAAAGCATTCGCGTCGCTTTGTCGGAGCAATGTGAGACCATGGAACTGATTCGGCGTGCGGGCGCGGATTCGTTATTACGAGGCAAGGCGCGTCATCGCTATAATGAACTCGTGCAACAACTTTCCGCAGAGGAGGATTATGTTGGATACGCCCGGGAATCCGTTAATTTTGTCACACAGCGCGTTGCTGAATGTGAAACCAAGCTAGCCGAGCTGACTAAAGCTTGACATATGTTGTAGTTACCTACGAGGACATTCACTTCTTTAACTAGTCAATTTTCTTTATGGTTGCTTATTGTCGTAGAAAGAAGAGGCGGGGTTTATTCCGTACGCCTTTGTTTGTGCTGATGATCTCTTACATTATTAATGATTTACTTCTTGTTTACGCGCCTTGTGGGCTAAATCTCTTTGGGGCACGTTTTGAGCGATCCTCTTAGTATCTTTTGTTTATGTGCCTTGTGGGCTAAATCCTTTTACCGGTGGAGCGCGTGTTTGGCAGTTCCCCGAGTATGTTTTGTGTGCCTCGTGGGCTAAATCTCTTTTTCTGGTAGGGTGCGTGTTAGGCGATCCCCCGAGTACGTTTTCGTTTGTGTGCCTCGTCGGCTAAATCCCCTTTACTGGCGGAGCGTGTATTAGGCAATCCTCCGAGTTCGTTCTGATAGTATGATAAATGGTGTAGCTTAATCAATTGGTATAACGCCTGTCTTAGGGTGGCCGCGTATCAGGCGTTCCACCAAGCGTGTTCCAATAAACGTGTTGTATAATCAGTTGGTATAACGCCTGTCTTAGAGTGGCCGCGTATCCGGCGTAATACCACCGAGCGTGTTCCAATACAAAAGGAAGCGTGTTCGGTGCGCTTCCTGAGGCAGCGTGTTCAGTGCGCTCCTCATGGGTTTTCGGTGCCCAACCGACCAGGGTTCTCAGTGCCCTTTAAAGTCGATTTTGTTATAAAAGGAAGCATTTCAATGCGCTCCTGAGGTGATTATGTTTATCATGCCCTTTGGGTTTTCAATGCCCATAGATAATTTGATCTTTAGAAGAACAAGCATATATTTCTCTTGCTTTTACATATATAAAAAAAAAGATAATAAAATAAAGGAGTTATCACCAATATCTTCTGTCCCTATCCTCTTATGCATAGTATAATTTGATCCATTTACCATTAATTGGGGTATCAATCTCCTTACCATTCATGTGGTTGAGATAGTAGTAGCCGCTCTCTGCAACTTTCCGCACGACATATGGTCCGCGCCAATTGGCTGCGAATTTCCCCGCTTTGGCTTTCCTTTGTACGTGCTTTGCGATTTTTAGTACGATATCCCCGACTTCAAAGGAGCGCGGTATTACCTTTTTGTTATAATGCCGCGCCTTGGTGGCTCTGTAAGCTTCAGCAAAGTTTTCTGCCCTTGCTCTTTTTTCAGCAAGCGCATCGAGATGTGCAATTCTGCCCACATCATCAGGTTCCGCGCGACTAGCCGCCGCTATTCTGGCTGAGGGCACCGCCACTTCTGCTGGTAGGATGGCATCTTCTCCATATACTAAGGAGTAAGGAGACACCCCTGTTGAACTTCGCCTGGAGATCCTATAGGCCCAAAGCGCCAGAGGTAGTTGCTCGTGCCAGCTTCTGTGATGGTCATGGACGGTTTTGCTCAGGATCCTAAGTAATGTCTTGTTTGTGGATTCCGCCAGTCCGTTCCCTTGTGGGTAGTACTCAGTCGATGCATGCTGCTTGATGCAATATTTGGCCAATAGGTCAGCCACCTTTTGGTTGATAAATGAAGTACCATTGTCTGAGCGGATAATCATCGGCGCGCCGAAACGACAAATGATGTATTCTTTGATAAACGCGGCGATAGTTTCTCCTTCATAATTCCGCAGAGGCGCTGCCTCTACCCACTTAGTTGAGTACTCCGTAGCTGTAATTATGTATTTGTGTCTCCCTGAAGACAGAGGGCTTATAGGACCAATCAAGTCTAAACCCCAGCTATGGAAAGGCCACGGGGCGACTATACTGTGCAATCCTTTGTGTGGCGCTTGGATGACATTCCCGTGGAGTTGACAGATCTCGCACTTCCTTACAAAATCTGCTGTGTCTGCTTCCATGGTTGGCCAGTAGTATCCACCATCGTGAATATGCACAAATAATTTGCGCTTTCCTTGATGTTCCATTTCATGCGCTTTTGTCATCACTGTTCGCGCTTCTTCATTGCTTAAGCACCTTAAGGCGTCATTGTTGAAACTCCGTCGGTACAATACCCCTTCATTGATGAAGAAACGCGCTGCCTTCTTTTTTATCACCGAAGCTTCTACTTCATCTCCCGGGAGCGATCCGTTCTTTAAATAATTTAAGTACGGCTGCCTCCAGTCCAATTCCTCGACTGTGCAAATTTCCGAAGGTTGGGGTGGTGATTGGCACTCCGCGCAATTGTTCTGCAAGGTCGCAGCTTGTGTTGCCATCTCGGGCCAGTAATACCCTTTCCTTTGTATCCTTCTGTATAGCGGAACCACTCCTGAATGTCCACATGTTTCTCGATGGACTTTGTCCAAGAGACCCGTCGCTTCTTGACTCCCTATGCATCGCGCTAAAGCCCCACCTGCCATACGGTAGTATAGCAGCCCTTTGATGACCACGAAAGACTTCAGTTTTTTAAACAATATAGACCTTTCTTCTTTTGTCTTGCCGAGCTCCCTCATGACACCTTTCCTCCAGTCGTTTTCCTCTTCAAACTTCATCTCTCGTAGCCATGTGCTAGGCAGCTCTTGCCTGTGCACTGTGATTGATCCTTCATCTTTGCCATTCAAATTGATCTTTGCCGCGAGTGTAGCTAAGGCATCTGCGTGTCTGTTCATGGCTCTTCCGGTGTGCCCCAGTTCTATCTGGACGAACTTGGCCATCTGCTCCTGTGCCTCTGCGCGATAGGGCGCCAGTCGCTCTTCTTTGACTTGGAATTCTCCCCCCGCTTGACTTGTAACTAGCTTTGAGTCACCATGTACGTGAAGTCGTTGGAGTCTCATCCGCTCCGCTAACTTGAGCCCTATTAGGAATGCCTCGTACTCAGCCATGTTGTTGCTACAAGCGAAATCTAGTTTGAAAGCAAACGATAGCAGCTCCGTTTCAGGTGTTTCGAATACGATGCCTGCTCCCCCGTATGTTCCATATGACGACCCATCGAAATACATGTCCCACATGCTTTCTTCCTCTAACTCTGCTACCTCCCCAGGGATGTCTTCATGAATATCCGCCTCATCACTTCCTGGGAATGCGGCTAACAAATCTGCGATTGCTTGACCCCTGACGCCTCGTGGTCTCTGGTAGTGCAACCCGAATTCCGATAGTTGAAGGGACCATCGCGCAGTTCGCCCAGTTAGGTATGGACGTTCCGCTAGATAAACCATGGGGTTTGCCGCGGCAACCACCACCGTTTGGTGTGCTAACAGGTATGGTCTTAACTTTTGCGCTGCGTAGATGAGGGCCAGGCATGCTTGCTCTATGCGAGGGTACCTCACCTCGGCCTTCTTCAGCAGACGACTTACGTAATATATAGGAAAAAGTTGGTCGTTTCCCAAATCCTGTGCGAGCAGCGCTCCTATCGCTTCGGTCGTATATGCTAGGTAAAGATGTAGCCGCTCGCCTGGTATCGGGGGTCGGAGAACTCGTGAGCAAGTTAGGCACCGCTTGATGTTATCGAAAGCGATCCGCTGGGCATCCCCCCATTGGAACGTAGATCCTTTCCTCAAGAGTGGGGTAAACGCGGCCATCATCTGGGCGAGACCTGGTATGAATCGCCTAATATATGATATTTTCCCTAGAAAACTCTGAAGCTCTTGTGTGTTGGAAGGGCTGTCCATGCTAAGGATCGCTTGTGCCTTCCCTGGATCCACTTGAATCCCCGTGCTGGTTACGACGAAACCCAAGAACTTGCCCGATGTAACACCAAAAGCGCATTTTAAAGGGTTCATCTTAAGCTTGTACTGTCTGCAGCGCTCGAAAACCGTTCGTAGATGGTCGATATGGTCTTCCCTCTTTCGAGATTTGACCACGATGTCGTCGACATACACCTCTACTTGTCTGTGGATTAAGTCATGAAAGATTGAAACCATGGCGCGTTGATAGGTGGCCCCCGCGTTCTTTAACCCGAAAGGCATCACCACATAGTAGAAACATCCGAATGGTGTCTGGAACGCTGTCTTGTGCGCGTCCACAGTGTTCATTCTAATCTGATTGTAACCACTATACCCGTCCATAAACGAAAACATTTGATGGTTACTAGTCGCGTCTACTAGCATGTCGATGTTTGGTACGGGAAACTCGTCTTTCGGGCAGGCTCTGTTCAAATCTCTGTAGTCCACGCAGCAACGAATTTTTCCATTTTTCTTTATGACCGGCACAATGTTAGCTAGCCACGGCGCGTTTTTTATTGGTTTGATGAATTTTGCTTCCGCTAATCGCTCAATCTCTTCCTTTATTGCTAGCGCCACATCTTTGTGAAATACGCGGCTCCTTTGTTGTACAGGGCGCGCGTAGGGTAGAACATCCAGAGAGTGTGAGACCAATTCTGCATCCAATCCTGGCATCTCACTGTATGTGTAGGCGAAGACGTCCCTATATTCTTTTAATAGTTCGATCATTTTTCTACGTTCTTCCTTCCCGAGTGACGCGCTGATTTTAATCAACTTTTCTTCCTCGTCGCCGATATTAACTTCTTCTATTTCGTCTAAAGATGGTATTTCTGTAGGCTCTTCCGCTGGTAATGACCCCACCGTTACTTCTTCTTCCTTATCAGGAGATGATGTCACCTGGCTTGTGGATGCTTCACACAATTGCTCGGATGGCAACACCTCCGTTGATTGCTATAATCTATAGATGTGTCCTCCGTTTTGAGTGGTAAAACGATGGAAACGAGGCTCTGGTCCCGCCTTTGATCTCTTAGTCCCCGCCGGTGCCACCAATCTTTCAGCGCTAAATACAGACGCCTTTTCTTCGACCTTCCTTTTTTCTTTGGGCATCTCCAGACGAGCGGGATCAAAGACTGAGATTTTACTGTCCTCTTCCCACTTTGGTAGAGGAATCGTTCGAGACAAGCCTATTACAGCCGCTCCTTCCTGTCCTGTTGGTTGATAAAAGACTGCCTCCGCCATGTATGCTTCCTCGGGTCCAAAAGGGTTGCTTGTGGCTGGCACCCTGTATTCTCTTCCTCCGATGCTAGTCTTGATGCATTGGTGATAGGTAGACGCCACAACATGATGGTCGCGTATCCACCCGCGCCCTAGGAGCAAGTGAAATGAAGTGTGATCGTCTAACACATGGAAAGGCACTGATGCTTTAATCGGCCCAATGGTCATGACGAGGCATATCACCCCAATTGATTCTTGAGTGTGCCCTCCAAAACCGCGCACAACTGTTTTTCGTTCTCTGATCTCCTCTCTCGGTATCCCCAATAAATCCAAGGTGTGCACCGAGACAAGGTTTAATGACGCTCCTCCGTCGATGAATACTCTCCTCAGCTGCTGTTTGTTAACCGTTGCAGTGAGATACAAGGGACGCAAGTGTTCCCCGGGAATGCATATATCGCTGTCGTCAAAGGTGATCCTGCCTCTTGATAGCGCCTGGTGACCCGCTGCTATAGCGGCGATCGCCTGAGATGCCTCCCTAACTTGTTCTTCGCTGAAGCCAAGGGAATCGAAGAATTGTTGTGCGATGATGGTCTTGGAGAACTGGAAAGCAACAGCGTGTGTCCCTTTAAAGCCTTGTTGCCCACTGGACAGCTCGCACGCCTCTCCCTTGGAATCCTCCCATGCTACCCATCCCTCGTCTCTAGGGTCATGGGAAATCATCATGGCGTGATGTTTAGGCAATGGATCTTTGTCAATTTGTTGTCGCCCGAGGTCTATCTCCCCGGCTCTCTCTTTTCTCCAAAATGCATTCCGCACACCATAACAATTGAGGGTCGAGTGATTTACCCTTCTATGATAGTGACAGTATCGTTCATGCGCCTTGTTCACAGTATTTATATCCACGACAGCAGGCGGCAAATTGATTTCACCGTTAGCGGCCCATTGATCAACGAGGTTTTCAATTTGCTCCTTGGTGCAAGGTATGGGCGCTGGAATAGGACGCTGAGAATTATTTCCTCCTCGTGTCCCTTGTGGTGCGGCGCCTTGATATGGCTGGAACGGCGCTTGTCGCTTATTTCCCGGAGCAGGTCCACTGCTAGTAACAGCCGCACTTAAAGAATTAACAGAATTGTACCACGTCTGCTCCATCTTCGCCTGTTGAAAGATTCCAAGGCAATCTGATAGTCGTGCTGTAGCCTCCTCTAACTCCACGAAAGTTTGGAATTGAAAATTGGATAGAGCGAAACGCAGGGTGGCGGTCATCTTTCCCACGCAAATCTCGACCAATCTGTCCTCTGGCACCTCTTCACTTAATTGGAGCGCGTGACTCCGGAACCTCGTGATGTACCTCAAAGGATCTTCGTCAATTCCCATCGTTGTTCGTGCTAGGTCGACCGATGTCACCCGCCTTTTTGCAGAGAAAAACTTCTTGAGAAACAGACGCGCCATTTCCTCCCATGTCGCTATGCTTCCTGGCTTCAAGTTATCGTACCATGTGTATGCAACGTCAGACAGCGATTTCGAGAATTCTTTCAAGCATAGATTTCCATCTTTTGCATGCTGGTTCATTGCCGAAAGGAAGCGGCCCAAGTGCTCTCGCGCATTTCCTTGCCCCGTGTATACTTTGAACTTTGGTGATGTATAGTCGCGCGGGAACTTGTAAGCAACTACTTCCTTCGTGTAAGGGGGGTCTAGGGAACTGTACCCGTGATCTTGCTTCGCTACTCGGTAATGCTCCTCGATGTACCTAGCTAGGTCTTCCTCTGAGATCCTCCCCGTTGACGCGCTAAAACCTTCCTCCTCCTGTTGAAAGCTCCTGGAAGGCGCGAGTTTTCCTTTTCCGGCAGTTATTCCGGCGAATTCTGGCTCTCCAATAACTCCGGCGATCGGTCCGGCATCTTTTGGTGCAGACGCGCCCTCCTTTTGCTTGATTAATGACATCAATTGCTGTTGCTTCTTCGCCTGAGTCGCGAATTCTTGCCGCATCTCCTCCAGGCTCGTGTCTCTTGTGCTGTCAACAAATGGTGCAATTTCTTCACCCTCCTGAGTCGGCTCCAGTTGGGCGTCCACGATCCCTACCGATACCTTTTCCACCCTTTGTGCGTCGTCCGTGTCACTATCCGCCGGCTCGTGCTCTATTAGAACAAAGTCCTCGCTTGAAATGGGGACTCGCTCTGCTTTCCTTTGGGACGCGCTCATTGCTTCTAGCGCTGATTGCATTCCGCTGGACTCGAAATCAGTCTCCGCCTGTGGTCGCCAAATGTGAATAGGGTAATATTCTTAATCCGATCCGAGTCTCAGAGGTAGCACTGATCTAACTCATTTCTCTCCCTTTCTCTCTTGTAATGTGTAGTCTTATCTTTCTCTCTCCAAAAAGTCCTCCTTTGTGGTTTCTTTAGAGTCCTATTTATAGAGAATCCTCTTTACCCTTGGGTGGCCATATGCCCTTTTTACCACTTATTAACACAATTGCCATTCCTTATCTCTTGATTACCCAACATGTCTAGACCCAGGCCCAACTAGATAGACCTAAACAAGTATGTATCAAGCCCATTAGGTATTAATAAACTTGGGTCATCCACATTAGTCCCCTGACGGTTCGGGCGGGCAGAACATGCCGGGTCGACCGTCACCCACGGATGCCCAAGTCCCCTAGCCGTCGCCCACGCTTATTTCCATAACTGCCGAGATAGTGGCCTACGTGGCAGCGCACGTTTCAGGTCTGTTGAGGTCGTGGCCTATGTGGCGAGCGGTTACGCTTTTCTTCCCTGTATAAATACTCTTTTACCTTTCCTCTTTCCCAGCCATCTTTCCTTAGTCAAAAATCTCTTCCTTTTCTTCTCTTGTTAACATGAGTGATCATGACGAGCCATCACAAGATGACGAGCTCCCTCCTAACCATGAGGACGAGGTTGGTCTCGAAACCGCGCCAGAAGGACAAGGCGCTCCGAACCTTAGTCTCAATGTCTTTCCTCCTCCTGATCGTGAAGACGGTTTATTTTCTCACACTCTGTTCACTCGAAACATATCCCTCCAGAGCGCTTTTGTTCCTTTCAAGGGCGCCGACTATCCAAATGATTTCCTCAACCAGCGCCTCCTGAACCGCCTAAAGCCACCTCTACCTGCCGATCCAAAATGGCTGTTAACACCAGATCATGCCGACTGGTCGTTCCCACCTTATGAACAGATTCCTCGTCTAGCTATAAATCGTGGCGATTACGTGCTTCCCAATATTGTTTACAAATCCTCCGCGAAACCTCAGGGGGGTTGGGCTTCATGGGTTGACTTTGTCGTAGGCCAGGAGTCATACTCGCGTATACTAGAAAAGGTCGGCGTTCTTGACGCCATCAAAGCATCCAAATGCCGCTTTTGCAATCGTAGTAGTCTTGACCTGAACAAATTAGTTACACGCTGGATCTCCCTATTTCACACCTTTCTTTTTGCTTGGGGAGAGACTACCATCACCCTTGAAGACGTGATTGCTTTCACTCTGCTGCCCGTTCATGGTACTTGTTACTGGCATCAGTCCGCTGTTGCAAAATGTATGCGTGAGGATGATTGGGATCTAGTGTCTGTTCTGAAGAAATCTAAGGAACTTGCGAGAGACGTTCCAGTCGAGGAGGTTGGGGACACCCTTGCGAGAGGTAAGGAGCCCGAAGGCGCCCCGGATGATGATGGGGAGAGGAGCGAGGGACACGAAGGCGCTCATGGTATGTATATTCTTTGAACTTGTTAAGTGTTCTTATTCTGCACTGCTGATCCTCTCTTCATACTTTAAAGGTGAGGGCGATGGTGAAGCGACGACTTCGAGCAAATCAAAGAGGAGGCGCTCTTCTTACCCGTTATTCGTGAAATACTGGGCACCGAAGAAGGTGGAGGGTCGTTTTAAGTGTCCTGATTATGGCGAGGATTCAGAGAGAGCGCAGCTAGCAGCATTTCTCCTCTTCTGGCTAAGTCATGATGTTTTTGAATTTAGCCCGGGGGATACAATCAAGGAAGAACTTATGCCTATGGCCGTTTTGATGTCGCGCGGTATATCCTTTCCTCTGGCCCCTATGTTTCTGGGTGGACTTTACCGCCATTTAGATCTCCTCGTGATCGATATTCAGAGAGCCGCCAATGCACATACGGTCGAGACTTTCGTTCCCGCCAATTTCCTCCAGATGTGGTCATGGGACCGATTTCCAGGGTTCAGCCCATCGAAGCCGGACATTACTCTTCAGGGCGTCGAGGAACGAGTCGACGAAAATGGCGAAACATATCAGGAGTCCATGGAGTATTCTTACCCTCGTGCTCGTCTTTTCAAACGGAAGTCGCCTAAGTCTCAGGACAGCATCTCCCATCATATGGATATCGAAGCCAAATTTTGTTTTTCACCATATACTGATGGTCGCGTCGGGCCTATTCCTTACGCTTTTTACTCGGATGAAGAAGAAATCCTTGATTCTCGAAGGATAAAGCATGGGGGTGAGGTGGACTTCGTTTTGTCCGTCACTCCTGGCTATCTCCCTGGGTTTTATGGAGGCACGTTTACCCTTGAGGCTTATAATTTTGATCGGGTCGTCCGCCAAGCAGGTTTTGACCAAGGGGTTCCTCCGCCGCCTTTACCTATTCTTGTTCTAAACGATGCCTCAATTGAGGTTTATTATGATAGGTTCGTTTATTCCGAGGGAGGCGCGCTTCGCTGTCGTCCACTCCCTTTTGCCATTCGTTATCCACAGCCTACTCGAAAAACTCTGTGTGTTTCTGCTGATTGGTATTATTACTGGGGGGAGCTTTTGACCCGTGTGATGAACTTTTTGGTTACTTCCCCCGTTATCTATCCCGCGCCGGATAAGGATGAACTTTGCGCCATGCACAACTCCGGTCGGTTTGTGCTTGAGAAGAGTATAGCAGAGCCTTTTAAGTTGGTTCCTGGGAATAAGGGTCGGGCTCGGATTTCCTCCGAGACAGCTTGGGGTCCTTTTCCTCTAGATCCCGATATGGTTGCGAAGCTTAAATCCAGGGGGAGGGTTCCCCATTCCTCCCCGAAAGCTGCTGGCGGACAGGGACGATCGCAGACGACTCGAGTCCCCAGGCCATCTCCTTCAGCGCCAGGCGCTGTGCTGGGAGGAGGAGATTTGGTAAGTTACCATTCCCTTAGTACATCGATTGATATTTTACGTATGCAAGTAGCTTTCAGAGGTTTTGTTTACTTAAGTTTCTACTTGCCCGTAGCCTGTCGGCGCTCATGATCCAGGACCGCGTAAGCGGCCTTTGGAAGAGTGGTTTAACATGCCCGAGTGTGAGTGGCGTGAGAAGGCCTTGATTGACAAACGAAAATGGGAGGCGGGTATAGTCCCCGTTCCTCGATGCATATCCTCCCCTTCTAACAAGTCTTGTACAAAACAGGCGCGTCTATCAACCTCTTCAAAAAGGAAGCGTGCTGCGTCCGTGCAAAACCCAGCTCGTTCGAGCAATCCTGAGTTTGTTCGGGAATTTGAGCGTCGTAATCGTAGCGCCGGTCCTAAACCGGCTGACGTTATGGATATAACGCGCACGCACCCTTTGGTCTGTACTGTCAGGCGCGGTCATGCTAAATCCTTGGATTCTCCCTCTGCTATTTTGGAATCTTTCAGTTCGTCGTTGTCAGGGAAAGGGCATCCAGTGGGCCCGTCATCTCTTGATCTTGTACCATCTGATCCAGGTATGCATTAAATTTTTACACGTGGGGTGCATTTACTCCCCCTTCTTTAGGCCAGAGGAAGAAAGGGAATTTTCCCTATATAAAGGCTCTAGTATCTGTTCCATTTTCTCTGCGAACTAAGAGAGTTTGAACTGGTGTGTATATATATTATTTTTTAGATTCCTTCGACGGGGATTACTCAGACGAGCAAGCAGGTGATACGGATATTGACGAGGAAGCAACTTCGGCGCCTATTGAGCAGGTGAGTCATGTTAGCTTTCTCCAAAATTGTCTTGCGTCTCTCCCCCGTTTTTTTTTTTTTAAAAAAGAAAGAAAGAAACCTTACTATTGTTCTTTTGTGATTTTGGTAGGAGGCGAGTATGGGAAAACGTCCAAACAAAGAAACTGATAGCGCGAGTAGTGAAAAGCGTATGAGGAATTCTTTGCCTCTTAGAAATGATAAGATTCTCAATCGTCCCTCGGCTTCGGCGGTGTTAGGCTCGCCTGTCATTGCTACCAATCGTACTCCAGTTGCCAATGCGTCCCGCTCTTCCTCTGTTAAGGCGAGCCGTGATGTTGCTAATTTGCCCCTATTTGAACGAGTCTTTGATCGGTCAGACATTGGTTTTGAAGACGAGGCTTTTGAGCTCGTTTATGGTTTTTGGGTTCCTTCAGTGTACGCGGGTACTTATACTAGGATCCTAAAACGTCATGGCCATATCATGACTTCAAGCATGGCGGGCAGTCTTGGTGCGTCGGCGCAGGTAAAGATGGTCCGTGACTTACTGGTTGCGGCCGCTGGCCTTTATGATGCTGCTCGGGATCCTCCTTCTGACAACCAGATGACGAAATGGGAGGGGGATCTTTCTATTGCAGAATTTATGCAGCTCAACGTAGCTTGGCTTCGAGAGTTGTTGAAGAAAGCAAGGGCCGCGCCTGATCCCAGGGTATCGAGGTTATCCGCCGAAGTTGAGCGGCTAACGCATGAGAGAGAGCGGCTGGCTACTGAGGTGAACACCAAAGCCGCGGAACGGCAGAGGATCGCCCAGGAGTTCAGTAATGTTACCAATGCTCTTGGCAAACTAGAGCAGGAGGCCGGGCAGGTGGATCAGGAGTTGAAAGTGAAGCAGAAGGAGTTGGCTGATTTGGGGATCGAGTTGTGAATTCTTTCCTTCCCCCTCCT
>JAJJMA010147774.1:0-15062 GCA_023529015.1 Papaver nudicaule
ATTTCCTAACTTATCTCCATGGACAGTTCACGGCAGGATCCTAGATCTTCCTATGTCGTGATATACCCGGTATCTATCCAAATATATCTTCCTAGCTTTTCGCCAGGATCCTATACCACGGTAGTTAGGTTTATCTCCTACTAATTCGTTAGAAATTCAACGGTTCAGATTTTAAAAAAATTGCGTAAACGGAGTGTAACATTAAAATTACAATTATCGACCAATCACAATTGAGACCTTTCTCACCCGCGTGGGTGAGCGAAGCATATTGATTCACATCCATTGATCTTAGAGATTTTAAAACGCCTCAACGGCCGAAAATGTCCAGCCAATCAGAATTAAGATTATAAAATGTCCGGCCAATCACATTCCAAGTTTTTTTCACCCGACCAATAGAAAAGAAGGTAACGCTCCCGTTCATTGTGGATTGAGGGATGATTATGAGTGTTTAGATAGTTGATATTTTTATTTGACTAGTTCAATTAGTATTACCAATCCCACTATTTATAAGGGGCACCAAATATTGATAAGGGATATATTTTAAAGACATTTATATTCCCAACCACCACAGAGATAAGAGCTAACTATTTACGTGTAGTCATTTACACTCAAATTTAATAAAATGTACCCCAAATATTTCATGATATGCACCCAACTCTAATGAGTTGGATTTTTAGTCCGAAAATCATGACCCGAAAATACGGGGTCTCACATTAGTTCTCTTAAGCATTCAAATCATTGCATGAATAATGCTCAAGTAGAATGTGGAATATTGAGTTAGTTCTTAGATTGTCTGAACAACACACGCGTTCATGTACGCGTTCATATTTTCTAATTGAACTTGAGCATTTTGTATATACGTGAACATGTACGCGTATATGAGAACTTAGGAGATTCCTGAACTCAAAAAATTTCTCTATGTACGCGAACTAGTATGCGTACATATAAACCATGGAAAGAACCTATCAACAGCATACGCGTTCATGTGTTGACGTTCTTGCCTATTGTGAATAGACTTTTGGAATCTTTCACAATTTGTCCCATGGAACTCATGTCCACAATTTTCTTTGAGTTCGTATACTTATGGACTCCTTAGCATGGCCAAACCTGTTTAGCCATTGCCATCCTTCTATGATCAAGGCGAGTCTTCTCACAACCTTTACGTTTCAGCCAACGGGTTAGAAGAAGATTGAGTTGGACCTCAATACAAGCCTATGGACTTTTCTAAGTTCGGAAACTTGCTTGAGCCTCACTCAAAGGTTGCTTAACTTTTAAGCAAAGCCTTCCTTGATGATCACTATAAATAGATGACCTTTTGCAAGATACAACCTAATCCTCTACACATATGCGTATCCTTGCATAAAATTTGGTCGTCATCTCGAAGTCCTTTTCTTGGACTACGATTATTGAAAGACTCTACTTGAGGATCGTGAAGCACAGGTCGGAAGTAAAATTCTTGATCCTGTATCTTGGGTCGATTGAATTATTTCAATCTTATCACGACCACGATTTGATAGAAACTTCGTACAACGGATCTCGTATCGGAAGCCCCAGAAGTTCCGTAACGCTAATTCACAAACTAGGTTTTATACTAAGTTCGTCAAGCGTTAGGAGGTAAAACTTTTTAGGCTAGATCAATAAGCCCTAATCAGTAAAACCGGTTTCCATTACCCTTGACTTTAAGTCTAAAGTAAATCACAATCGTATTCTTTTTTAACAGAATACTTTTAGGCATCCTGTTAGAGGCAGGGTAGCGCTAGTCTTCACGAAGGGAAGTGGAGCAACTCCTAGGCCTGTAAAGGACGTCAGCTAGGGAAATCAAGTACGTAGGTTTCTGCGGGAGACAAAAGACGTAGGAGCACATTGGTAGGTGATGCTTGTAGGGTTAATTCAGTCTCGATACATTCCAGTCCGAAGTCTGAGAGTAGGCTAGCGTCGGTATTCACTTAATACCGAGGGTGTTCACATCTGGACGAGGTCCCGGAGTTTTTCTGCTGGTTTGCAGTTTCCTCGTTAACAAAATTCTGGTGTCTTGCATTACTTTTCCCTTCCGCGTTATATTATCTCTGATTTATATAATTGAAGTAATTGCTAGTTTGTTGATTCATACCCTTGAGTGAATCCATCTCTATTGAGATCTACAAGAACTCGTTCTTGTTAGGGTTCGGTTCTCTGAACTATACTCGGTTGTTGTTTGAATATTGATTTGTGAGATCGTTCAAACAACCTAAATCAACTAGGTTCATGAAAACTAAAAGTTGGTGGTATATCTCGGTATCCCCTCTTTTTCAGTTGGTATGAGAGCAGGCAAACACCTTGAAGGACGTAACTGTCTGTGTTTGACGCTTTCGTGAACTATGGCTACACCAAGTTTTAATTTCGTCAAGTGTCTGGGAGTATCCAAATCTGCTCCTTGTACTGGATCTAACCCTGTGTCTACTTCAGATAGACAAACACTTATTTATTCATCAAAGAATCAAGAAGACCTCTCAACTCTCGTTAAAAAGCTTCGCTCTGAACTAAGAAACGTGAGCAAAGATTACCTTAAGTATACAGAGGAGCTCAAAGACTCACTAAATAGAGAACGTACACTTTCAGAAAGACTTGAAAAAAAAGAATATTGAATTCAATAATCTCTTTCAAGATTATGTTGAATCTAAGGAAATCATTTTATCTCTTGAAAACTATGTTAACGACTTAAAAACTCGTGAGACACAACTCATAACAGAATATATCAGTTTTCAAGAACTTTGGGAGGAAACTCTCATCAAGCTCAAGACGGCTTACAAAGAATGCTCAACTCTTAAAAGGGAAAACACGAACCTTAAGGAAGTAAGAACCTCTCAAAAATCACAAAGAAGTTTTGAAAGTTTCGTGTATAAAGACAATGACTTGTCTTCCCCTGATAAGATAAACCATGTTACTTCACCCTCATTAACTCCAAAGAACTCTTTCTTCAGGCACCACAATCGGCGAAGTAAATTACTTTGTAATCACTGTGGAAGAAGAGGGAATTTATTGTCAGAATGTTCCTTTAGAAGGAATCAAATTGACAAACTTCAGAAAACACTAGCTCAAGTAGCCAGTGATGTTTCAAGGCTATCCCGTGCCCATGAAATAAAGTATGATATTCCAAAACCCGTTCGTAATTTGCCACTACCACAAGTCAGAAGAAATTTATATTCTTCTAATTGGAAAAGAAGAGACAACCATTCTAAACAACACTCTCTTCAGTGGATTCGAAAAGGGAATATGAAGGATCTTCTGAAAAACGGAGGGTCTTAACCATTCGGACCACAACGAACACCTCTTCCAACCATGATCTTTCATCTCTTGGTTCTAATACAAAAATTTTCACTGGATAAAATAAGATCTAAATGAAGGTAGCCCACAAGGCACACAATTGCAAACTCAACACAGAAACCTCTCGTCACTTCTAAGAATCCACTTAAGAGGTTTGTGCTATTAAAGAAATCACTTCTTTAATTAAACACGTAATGTTTAAATTATGGATTCATAAAATTCGAGTATGTCTTTTATCGAATATTATATGGCTTTATATAGCTTTATATTCACACAAGAATTAACTTCCGTTAGTTAAGAAGCTCATGCATGCATTACATTTAATATAAAAATAACGTAAATTACTTAGTTTTAATAAAACGGATATTTAATAAACTTGCATGCAATTAGATATTTGTGTCATATATGAAATATTATAAACAACCTCTTTATGACATAAATTTACGCAAAGCATTCAATTTGATTTGTTTCTTTTCCTTTAGAGTTTTAACATGAAAGATTTTGGTGTTTTTCTCTTCTAGAGCCATAGTGTTATCTCTTGAGAGTTATTTAGCTATTTTCTCCTGGGTGTCGTAGAGAAACCTTAAGTTCAGAATTTATTATTGTTTGATTTGTACCATAGTTTGGGTTCGCATTCGACCTTTCGAAATCTTTCAGCCGCTTTTTTTTTATCAAGTTTCCCAAATACGTTTTATCCCAGGGTGTGAGATTTACACCCAAAGAAAAATATTTTAAATCAGAGTTTCAACAAGATATTTACCAGTAAGGTTCATTTTTCATGTGGTGTTTATGACATCAATACAAGAAGACTCTATCAACCTTATATAAAAAAAATTAAAACATAAGATAGTGGGCAAAACTAGAATTTTATTTGTATTCAACATCAATAAAATCCCTCTTTTTTAGGTCTCCACATAGGATACACGTCCAAATACCATTAGATATGCTCTTAGGAATTGCAGATTCCATTCAACAAAGGATAAAGCTCTGTCCAATCTTTGTGGAATATTAGCCGACCTTTCTCTGTAATTATTCCATGTATGAGTATTTCCCATGAAACCTAAATCTTCTAAACCTGTATTTTGGATTATATCTAAATATAGTTCAACATCTTTCCTAGAAAAAGGTAAACCCCCACGTTTTTCATCTTGACTAAGGATAATATTCAGGTCCCCTATTACTATTCATGGTATGTTGTTATTGTTAACCCTCTTAGGAATTTCCTTTAAAAAAAAATCAAAGCTTCTGTTTATTTTCCTAATAAGGGCTACTATAAAAACCGGCAAACAACCACTCATTGGAAGCAAAATTGGCTTTTACAATGACATTTATCATGTTATATTTGAATGAACTATTTTGAAGTAGAATCCATCCACCATGGTATAGCCAAACCCCCAGTTCTACCAACAAGATTGATAACTAGAAACGTGAGACACGAGCCTTCTCATCAAAGACCTTTGAAATTTAGTTTCTGGTCACGGAAATAGTACACCAGCAGGCTTTATAGTTTGAATTAGGTTATTATAATGTTATTTGATTTGTTTCCTTCCACAACCCTTGAGTATTCCATGCTAAAAATTTCCTTATAAAGAGGGAATCAAAAAGTATAGGAATAAGAGGAAAAAATAACGAGCCTGCTACAAAGGGAATAAAGGGAAAGAATCAGGCCAAAGATTATATTTGCGAGAGAATTGATTATTATTTTTAAACTGCAAACTTTACTTTGTTTCTTATCAAGGGGATGTGGTGGTGGAAAAGGAATTTGTTGGTTTTGTTCTAACCGATTATTTACTCTAATTTATTCACTTCCACAACCTCTTCTCAAAATGATGAATCTTTAGTTGCGTAATACCATGTGTTACATTGGAAGATAACTAGTGTTTTAGGTGTAAAACAATAAAGAAAATATGAGGGGTAACGTGTGAAGTGTAATGATGTAATATGAGATTATAATGGTATTCGAGAGGTCAAGATCGAACAAGACTCGCCTAAACCAAGAAATGGCCGTTCGAGTATTGCTTCAGTTACAAGAAGAGGAACTAGGGTTGGTTTAGGGAGGGAAGCAGAGAAAGATGAGATCAGAGAATTGTTATGATTTCTGTGATGTTGTGATTAAAATTGCTAAAAGAATGGATATTCAGTTCTCACTAGATATTGAATTCTGAATGAGAAGAGTTAATCAATTATCGATGAGATAGATTGATTGCACTGTACTGAATTGAACTATTGAACTTGTTTGTTCTGTTTGTTCTTGTTGAACTGTCTTTCCAAACTGGTCGAGTGACCTATTTATAGCAATAGAATTCGAACTGATCTCGTAAGAAGTGGAAGAAGTGGAAGAGTGGGAGTGTGGAGTAAGTGGGGCAAGTCTTGCGCCTAATATTAGGGAAGAATAACAGCCCACTTTCTCATCCCCTCTTTTCAGCAACGTTCACACGACTTAGTTTCTTTCCCGTTGAGTGATTGAGCCGTTGGAATCACGCGTGCCGTAGACCGCCAAACCAAAACCCTAAATAATATCCCCCCATGTAACTTACTTGATTCTCGTAAGATTTGTTAAGTATCAAATTATTCGTTAAGTCAAAGTTGATTAAGTGCAAGTCGTACCAATTACTGGTAAACTCAGGAATTTGCATAAAAATAGAGATTTAAGCGATAAGCTTGTGTATTTCTTTTGAGTTTGGTCTAAGGATTGAGCCGGGCAATCGCCTTTTAAACCAATGAGAGAAGTCTAAGGATTGAGCTATGCAATCGTCATTTAGACTGAGAGGATTTCAGCAACTCTCTGTGGCAATAGTCAAGTAAATACGACTTTCGATTTGCCATAAATATGAGAAATTGGCTTGTGGCTTGTAATGCACCAATTCTCTGAGTAATGAAGACATATGAATGTCCAAAATAATACAAGTCATAGCCATGAGCCATGATTAAGAATTATAGCACTGATTATAGAAGCAAGTCTATAATCAGGAAAACAGACGAGTGATGCTAACACAGCGTAGCCATAATCAAGAATGCATAAGCATTGCCAATCCAAGGCCTAAAGATAGGACACATGAATGATAATAAGCTATGTTACATAGCATAATAATCCTATTAGGAAGTTAGATATAGGATGTAAAAGGATGCACCATAATATTACGTCATATTCAGATTTCCGGACAGTTTGCACGTCATCCATTCCAAAAATCACCCAGGCCAGCCTATATTCGCTATAATAACGAAAGTTTAGTATGTTATGGGGAACTCACAGAGGAGAAACTTTCGTGAAGGAAGCTTCTCCTAATTATTCACAGATTGGGCTGTAAAAATCGTCCTTTGAGGCAATTCGTAATCTGCCAGATTTCCGAATTTGATTAGGAGACTAGAATATTATGGATTCAATAAAGCCCTTAATCATCTAAGACTTGGATCAGCGGGATTCACAAGTAGAGGCGAGGCTAGGGAAGGAGATATTTTAGCTCTAGGAAGGCAAGGATAGCCGTGAGCAAGAGAATGGCCATGGGCCTCCATGAGCGCGAGCTAGGGATGGACATGAGGCCCCCAAGGATTAAGAAAGGGATGGCCGTGAGGCCCCCAAAGATTAAGCACAGGATGGCCGTGATGCCCCCAAGAGCTAAGCCAGGGACGACCATAGGGCCTCCAAGGACTTGGCCGTGTATTGAGCTAAGTGTGGCCGCGAATTACTTAGGGTGTGGCGTGAGCAAGACCAAGGCTAGGAGGGAGATGTTATAGCTAGGGGAAAGCAAGGGGATGGCCGTGGGATATAGTAGGATGGGACATCCATTCATGGACCTGAGCTAGGCGAGCCAAGATAGATCTCTTAACACAAACAAAGGGGATGTGAGCAAGGAAGGATGGGATGGCCGTGGGCCACCCATCATGGACGTGTTTTAGGTTAGTGAACAAAGGGGATGGCGATCTAGACGAGACACGTGCATGAGCATAGGTTAAGGCGCGTGCACAGGCACAGGCGCATGCATAAGCTAAAGCGCGTGCACAGGCACAAGCGCATGCATATGTATTTTACGTGTAAGCTAGGGATATAAACCAAGCTACTAGGCTTTGGTCGAGAAAGATCAAAATATGGCTAGTGGTAACCAAATATCTTATCCCTATTGTAAAATAAATTCATACCTTGTCTCGAGCTATTCCAGGATGCCAGAAATTGATGTAAAATTACTCTTGCGACTTCCTCGCCAAAAACCACCATCAACATTTAGTCCCCTGCGCAGCATGGAACCGTGAGTGTTCCAGGGTGAGCATAAGTTGATGGACTAGCCACATCTGTATAGAACCTTTAATCACGAACATGAAGCCCAAACAGGGCCTAAAGACCAAGCCCGCTCGAACAATATCCAGTCCTAATCAGATTAGGACTCCACCCAAGGACCGCGCGTGTATATATATATATCACGCAGATTTTTTTTACGTGGGTTCTTGCCCTCTTTTCTTGAGCTTGTTCTTCCCCTTCCCCACAAACACCGAATTTTGTAGACTGGAAGATTAAGATGGGTGACAATGAATCCCATAGTTCTTCTCGTGCTGGTGATGAGGCTATCTCCAACATAGCTCCAAAGGAGGTTCCTCATATCAACGATGAATTTGAAACTCGTTTGGCGAGTTTAGCTCAAGTTGTGATTTCCCCAGAATCAAGCTAAAATCCTTCCAAGGAATCCTAGTACTCCAATGGTTATCATCCCATCACAGGTAACTCGCTTTTGCCCGCAGAGAGGCGACTTTAGTGCTTCCAGCATTATTTACCGCTCTCCACAGAAACAAATTGACTCATGGTCTCGGTATCTCCAGAAGATGCTTGACATCCCAGATGTTAAGGTAATTTTAGAGAGTGCCAGAATCTTTTATGCTGTAAAGAGTTCGAATGCTTCCTTCGTAATTAGGGATAAACGTGCTTTAACTGCTCTTCTGACCCGTTGGTGTGGTGGTACAAACTCGTTCATACTCGCATGGGGAGAGCTCGTAATTTCACTGGAAGATGTGACAGCACTATTGCGACTCCCAATTAATGGAGAGTTCAACATTATCCTGAATGCGACTGAAAAAGAGGCGCAAGCTCAGCTAACCCACATTGCTGAAACTCTGAACAAGCATGACAATGCTTATGCTTCATGGATGACTCACTGGTCAAAACCCAGTAATGACTGCACCTCATTATTGTCTGTTGCTGCGTTCCTCGTACTTTGGTTATCAAAAGACGTCTTTGAAAACCTTCATGGCCACAAGGAGCTGAAATTTATGCTTATCCTTTATGCCATAAGATTGGCTCGAGGTATTCCCGTACCCATTTTGTTTCTTGGCACCTTGTATACCCATCTCTCTGCTTTGTCAGCACATATGAAACTTTCAAACGGTGCTGCAAAGATTGATACATTTATACCAACAAACTTCATACAAGCTTGGATATATGATCATTATCCTGGTTATGCCCCAAATTTGTCTTCTAAGGACAAACCTTCGTCAGACCATGCTCGAATTGTTCGTTGGATGAATAAGCCCACTTCGAAGGATTTTCTTGCATTCATGGATGACGAGAAAGCGGTGGTTTTTCGTCCATGGACTTCAATCCCCGAAGGTGTAGCTCAACTTCGATCGTTTGGTGATGCTCCGAGTAATATTCCAGCAAAGGTTCTTTCTGTAGATGGATTTCCTACTGAAGCGGAGAAGATTTTTATGATAAGTTGTTGTAGTGGTTACCTTCTCGGTATTACTGAAGCAAGACGCTTCATTACCAAAGCATATAATATTGACCGGGGAGCTCGTCAGATGGGCTTTGATCAGGATAAACCATTGCAGCGAGGTGTTTCTCCAAAGAACATGCAGGAGGTTAGTACCAAATTGCTCAGTCCCGTGTTATTCCACTCGGGGAAAAGAGTACCGTCGATTACTGAAGCAGGCAGGCAATTTTGGAACAGCCAAATAAAGTTATATAGAGACTTTATGGCTCTCCCTAAAGAAGTATGTGCAGTTCCCTCCAAAGACGACTTGGCACCATACTCTTTGCTTAAATACTCCACTCTTAAGTGTAAAATAGGAGATATGAATGATCTGGTAATTACCTTGCACCTTTGAATACTTGCATGAGCTTGATTTATGATGATTTTGACATCTCATTCATGTGTCTTGTGCAGCAACATTCGTCACCTAGCTCGAAGTTCGCCAGTTCTGCAACACAGACATCTATATCTTTTGGTAGTCATCTTTCGGGAGAATCATCACTCTTCCAAGCTAAGAACATCTCCATGGCAGCTTCTTTAAGTGCTGATGAAGTCCCCAATCAACTTGCAAAGGATTGGGTAAAGGTAAGACTTCATCCCGTTAGCTATATTTTAACTTTTAGTAGAAAAGTAAAAATCCCGTCAGATTTTCCTGTTTCGAGTCGCGTCACGAGAATGGCTATAAAATCCTCATCCGATGGCGGATTTCGATGGTTGACCCCAATTTAGAAAAAGGACTTCAGTAGCTTTCACCTTGAAAAAGAAAATCTGAATTTCATGCATTTTTGCTCGTTATTTTATGTGCCACAAGGTGGCGCAACGTCCAGAAATATTGCAGACTGCACGCTGTTCAGTAGAAAAATCATCCCGGCCAGTAGATTTCTTCAAAAATTAAGAACTTTTAGCACGTGATAGAAAACATCCATACAAACAAGTTTCGTGAAGGAAATTTTTTCATATCTCTTACGGATTTGTACAGTTTTTGAGTTTTCCACTGTACTTCGTAAGAATTCAGACGTCAGAAAATTCCTTCTTCAAAGAACGTCGTGAATCCTTTGTAATATCTTTTTTTGATGACATTTCTTCTTTATTTGATGTAGGATGGACCTGATACAGGAGTCGAGGAGTTTTCATTTGCTCCCTTAGGGCGAAACCCGATGCTTGATGAATCAACTCCGAGTACACCACGCAAATCCACTGACATGATTACTGAGCAGGATAAAAGTGGAGACTCCACAGGGCCTAAATCCTCCGTGGCACAGGTTACCTTTTGTCAACTCCTTCAATTCGAAATAAAATATTTAGTATTTTATTCTCACCTTATTTGCTCTTGCAGCCCTCTGAGGATAATGAAGACAGCTACTTCGTTGGTAAAAAAATCAGTGATGGCCAAAACCTCAGTAAGGATTTTGACAATGTCGCTGACGAAAATCCTTCTATTGCTGAGGTAAATTCGATCATCTTCTTATGCGAAGCTTTCATCATATAGCTTGAAACATATTATTAAACTTCTGCTTGCTTTGAACCATTCTTTCAGCTCGTCGATAAAGAAACACAAGCCTGTGAGAATATCGACATTGTTGGTGTAAATGCTCCAACTATGTGGACTCTTCTTGAGTTTCCTCATGCTGGTTTGGCATATAATCCTCCCCATGAAACAATTCTCCCTGGTCATACACTAGTGGGAGGATTTAATGTCTCAGAGGGACACGTCCCACTGTATAGAAGGATATGGAATCGCTATTGTTTTTACCTGGAAAAACAATGTACCGTCTCTGGGTACTTTCGTAGTGCTCGGAGATCAAAGTCGAACAAGACAAGCCTAAACCAAGGATGGTCGTTCCCGTGTTGCTTCGGTCACAGAGATAGAGGTTGGTCTAGGGAGGGAAACAACGAAGAAACTTGAGATCAGGTTGAGGATGTGTTTTGGGTGTGAGAGTTCAAGATCTCCGTCGTGAAGTCGACTGGAAATCTCCAAGAACGTGTTTCGATTCTCAGGTATTTTCTCCGAGGCTCTTGGTTGTTTCTGTGTGTTCTGAACGTTCTTGGATTGATATCCTTGATGTTCTTAAATGTTCTGCCTTGGAAAATAGAGGAAGCCTCTATTTATAGTTTGAACTCACCCTGATCTCTCGACAGAGAAGGTGGAAGTCGTGGAAGAGTGGAGGACATGCGTTGGTTTCCATAACTGCCTGAGTCGTGTGGAATATGCCCACTCGCGCCATCTTCTCGTAACTGCCCACTATCTCCATCAGTTTCTTTCAACTGCCGTAGACTGCCAGACCAATACCCCTAAAGTTACCCCCCCGTGTGATGTTTTGATATCTCGAGTGAGTGCTACGCGGATATTGCGTAGTTGAGTTGAGTAGAGTAGGGTTGTACGACTGATTGTCGTGACCAACATGATGTAGTGTCTCCTGGACACAAGTATAGGAGTGGCCTTGGTCTTTGGCCAAGGCCATAAGTGCTTGATGGCGCTTTGGCGCTAGTTATGGTGGTGCCATGGCTCATGGCGCCACGACCTTGGTCTTTGGCCAAGGCCAGTTTGAAACGCGTATTTGGCGCTAGTTATGGTGGCGCCATGGCTCATGGCGCCACGGCCTTGGCCTTTGGCCAAGGCTAGTTTGAAACGCGTCTTTGGCGTTGGATGTGGGGCGCCATGGCTCATGGCGCCACGGCCTTGGCCTTTGGCTAAGGCCATCTTGTTGTGGCGCCATGGATTATGGCGCCACGGTCTTGGCCTTTGGCCAAAGCCTATTTGTTGTGTCGCCATGGGGTATGGCGCCACGGCCTTGGCCTATGGCCAAGGCCAGCCTGTTTGCGGCCATGCTCTTTGTAGGTTTGTGGCGTTTTACGCCATGGCCTTGGCTTCTTGGCCAATGCTGATTTTTGTGAATCCATGGTGGCTCATGGTTTGTGGTGCCATGCTATGTGGCGTTTATGGCTTTGGCGTCTGGCCAAGGTCGACTTTGGGGCAGTCTGTGCCTTAGTCGCGGTGTGAGTGCCTATGCTACAACACACCTGATGTCATGGCGTGTTTATCCATGGTATGCTAGACCTTCCTGAACTTGGGATTAGGTCCGCTTAGGCCTATTTAGGCTGGTGTATGCTTCTCAGAGAGCTCTGGACCGGCCTGGAGCTTCAATATTCCTGAGGTTTGCACCGAGACTCGTATGTTGAGTCGTATTTAAGAGGAAATCCATGAGGATGCGTCTCTGTTGATTCTCCACCGTGTACCATTAAGTGGCCTGACTCTGGGCAGATCAATGGGTTTAATATGTTGGTGAGATCATTAGTACTGCTCTACGATGTTACCCTCCCCACCGGAGTTATAAGAGAGAGCTCATAGAGAGTTTATTCGGCTCATGGAATGGGTTGCACTCTGAGCTATAGAGATGAGCCTGAATAGGCGATTGCCTTTAATAAAACATGGTTTCGAGAGTGCTTTGACAATCTTGCCCCTCTCTCATTTTTCACCATCTACAGAAAGTCCCCTGGTTAGCGTGGAACAGAAATGTTTCATGCTAAGCACTCAGATGGTGAGGACAATGGTCTGAGGTTTTCCCTTTAATACTAGCACAGGGTCTCATGGACTAAAAAGCAAATTCATGTGTAAGTACATACACGCTGCTAAACAGGGTGTCTGGTTAACGGGATGACGGTGTTCTCGAGGTTCGGGGCATTCCGGGTGTAGCCCCTACAGGCCTCGCAGGTCTGTCCTCTGGTCGATGATGCTCTCGACTAAGGAGTCCCTAGGGTTTCTAAACCCATGTGGAGGTGAGATCACACTTTCGTGTTGTCGCTGGTGTTATTCATTCATTAAGTTATTCGTGGCACCATAGGTTTCATGGGCCACGACCTTTGTGGCTCCGCAAGCTCTTGCGGTGCCGTGACTTTTCTAGGGAAGGGGACGCTACGCTTAGTGAGGTCCCCGGTGTCATGCATGTGAATACATACATAGGATAGGTCTTAGCCAAGAAAATGAAAAGAATGGAGAGGTTTTACCCGTTTTAGCAGAGAGCTTTTCCTCCTTCTTGTCATGATCAAGTCCTTGTTTCACCTTGATCATTTCCACCTGGGGAATGGTTATGCAATTAACCAATTTCCTGAGCAGCGCCTTTGGTGCAAGCTTGGGTGGTGTACTTTCCAGCATGGCGCGTCCATTGCGGGGGAGTCGATCGTATTCTTTTTCCTTGGTGTGGATCTGAGCGCCTTCCGTTTTTGGTGTAGAGCATGTGCCGTCCCGTCTCGGTATCCCCTCTTGCCGTCTTTAATGTGTAGTGAAGTTCCAGGAGGATATCGGCGCTTATGAGGTGTTTCTCCATGAGATGTGGCGCCATGAGGTTTGGCTCCATGATATGTGGCGCCCGGGGTGTGGCTCCATGGTCTTGGTAGCATCGTGGATGCCGGTGCTACGAGCTTTGCACCATAGTCTATTCGTTGTAAATTCCGACAGTTCGCGTCTTGCGTGTCTCCTGATGTTTGCGCCATATATCTTGACTCACTGGTTGTATCACCACGAAATTTTTACACGTGGTAGTAGACATCCAGGGAAGTGTTGTGTCCAAAAATCTCTTCGAGGCTCCTCGTAGATTTCCCGCAGTACTCGGCGTGGTCTTGCACATGATTCCTGATTGCGCGTTTCGCGTGTGCTGTAGTGTTTGTGTCGTATCTCCCAATCCCCTTGGTGGATTGGTACAAAATTTTAGTATGTGCTGGGATACATACATAGAAAGATTGTGTCCGAAAATATTTCCAAAATCCCTTGTGGATTTCTCAAACCGGTGGTTCCTTCGCGACGGAAGTTGCTGGCGCAGGAAATTCTGACAGCTCTTCTTTTCTCCAATGTTCACGCCATATTTCTCAAACCACATGGAGTTATTGTATGAAATTTTACCACAAAGTTGTAGACATTAAAACGGAGTTTGTGTATAAATTTTACCTAAGGACTCCTCACGAGCTCTCCGCAGAAACTGTTTTGGTTTCATGTGTAAGTTATGTCCACTTGCTTCGGTGCGCTCTAATGTTGGCGCCATATCTCTTGATCCACGGATTGGATCGCCACGAAAATTTTACACATAACATAATATACCTGAATGAAGATGTTGTCTAAAATTCACCTTCATATCTCTTACTGATTTTCCGCGTTGCTCGTTTTCGTGAAGGTTGTCGTACAGCGAATTCGGTATGTAGTCGTGAGCACATTTTTGTTTGTCTCCAGAGTAGGTTCGCTCCATGGAGACCCAAAATAAGATAATTCCTCCACAATATGGTTTACCGCACTTGGTTGGTAGCTCTAACGCTGAGGTTGTGGGCAAAAAGTGTTGATTAGAGTTCTTTCCTTGAGTCTCCCTTCCTTCGGGAGATCTGTAGCGGGTAGTTCCATGCTGTATGGACATCTCTGGTCGAGTAGGCTCTTCCCATGATGATGAAGCGCTTTGGCAGAGACAAGGGAGCATCTGTTGTACTTCACGTTTCCCTTTGGGTCGTGGCAGCCGGTATTGCTATCGGTACTTGGTGGAGCGAAGAGCGGCGGTGGCGAGAAGTCCCCAGCTATGTTTTATGATATCTTATCAGCGCCTCTCGTTGAGTTCGCCTTCCCTCGTGCAGACACACGTGTGTTGGCTTTTCGAAGACGAGGAGGCATAGTGTTCTCTCTAGTTGTTGAGACTCATCGGGTCGGGGTAATCCGGTTGCTCCTTCCTTATTCTGGCGTCTAATAGTTCCAGTACTTCGTCGAAGATGATGAGCCTGGGAATCCTGTATAGGCTTCAGTCCTCGTACTCCTCGCGGTTGTTGTTGCAGATCTGCATCTTGTGGTTGGGTCGCATTCTTGCTTGGGACCCTTTGAGTTGTATTGTGTTGATGCCCTATCGTCTGGTTGTTGACGGGTCTCCGGTTATCACGAGCTTCTTCAATCCTTACAGCTTGGATCCTTTCCTATCAAGACAAGGACGGCTGTGGTTGATCGTCTTGTGGCTCCGGAAGCTTGAAGTCTGAACTTCCTTCAACGAGGAGCATCCC
>JAJJMA010147791.1:0-15280 GCA_023529015.1 Papaver nudicaule
TGTGATATGTTGTATCAAGAGGAGACTTAATAAATCTAAGGCATTAACATGCTAATTGGTGACTTAAAAAATTTAAATTTCATTATCATTGCATATTGCTCGATCTTGTATAAACATATTCGATACCCCCATTCCTTCGAGGTAGAAAGAGATGGTTCGTTCTTTTAAACATAATTCTTTGATGCCCCATCCCTTCAAGGTGGAAGGAGATGGATCGATTTCATTTATTTTGGTATGTGCCTTAAGACTTTATAATTGCATTATTTCTTTTAATCCGAAGCTAATAATCTTTTTTCGATATTCACGCCCCTCGAGGTGGGAGGAAACGATTTGATCAGTTTTTAGAAAGAAACTAATATAAATAGAACTTCTATTTCAGGATATATACTTAGTTTGAAACTTCGATAAGTAGGACTTCGATATTGATGCCCCTCGAGGTGGGAAGAGGCGAATCAATAGAGTCTAGTATGTTGTAGATGACTTGCATGAAATATATCCTTGTGGTAAGAATTCTATTAAGCATTGGCCTAGGCGAGAGATGCCCCAGCGTAAATAATTCGAACTTTCAAAGAGATTTTTCAGAGTTAGAAAATGCTTAGCGAAGGCGAGAAGATTGATTAGCTGCACTTTTGAGTCCGTGTTCACTGAGTCTCGATATTCCCTTTTGAACTTTCACCATTTGGTTCTAGAGTGTGTTTTTGCTCCTTGGGCGTGCTTGCTTCGGTGTTTGCTTTGTTTCCACACTTTGTGCCACTTTATTTTTGTGCCTTACTCTTTGATGGGATTCCTCCAATATTTTATTATTTGTACCTGAAACTTTTAGAGCCGAGTTAAATAACAGCTGCAAAAGTATAATTGAATGGACTATTGTGCCAAATGTTGCCTAATCATTGTTTAAAGAATTCGAAAATGTAGTGACCTCGAATATTGTTTTATAAAGTAACTAATTAGTGAACAAGGATGAAATAATTATTTAGACTAAGTAATCAGGTGATATGTAGATAATCATTTTTAATTAGCCGTTATGATTTTCGTAGCCAGGAAAAACAAGTTTAATCCTAAACTTTTTATCATGCGATTTAGTGTGACTTGACTTAGTACAACCCAAATCAAGTGATGGCGAACTATCTATGTATTTATTTCGCAGCATAGTTTGAACTAAAATCAGGTATTATTGTAGACTATGCTTTTCAAGACGAAAGAAAGCTGTTTGATCAGAGATCAAATAAGTAGCAAGTGAAAATGTTATTGTACTGTTAGTGGCTGCATTCAGAGACAATTTTTATAATTTTGAGAAATGTAGTATGGCATGAAGATTTTAATTCAAAAGCATAGTTGAAATGCCTCGGAATGGGAAGAATGTAGAGTTTAAGAATTCTCCCTTTGCATGTGTAGCTTATAAGCTATGGCTTGATCGTAGGTGGAGATCGAAGATGGATTGAAGCTGCCGTCAAGCTGCCATTTAAAGTTGGTGGTTGGTGATTGGAGTTGTACCAAAGTTGAGTTTCATTTTCCGAGTTGTACCGAAGTTGGGTTTCATCTTCGGAGTTGTATCGGAGGGAATATCCCGAAGTAAGTCATCCGAGTAAGTCACCGAGGGTGGCTGTTTTGATCCGAAGTGAGTGTCCCGAGATACGATCGAGCTAGCTGCTGGTGTATGTTTTTGAACCATCCGACTGCCGTGCCGAGAAGATTGCTTCAATGGATGGACGGAAGGTGGTAGTGGCCGAAGTAGTTGACCGAAGTTGATTAGTTGGTGATCGAAGTTGGCTGCGAGAATGATGCCGAAGCTGATGTTGGAAGTTGACTTCGTTCATTTGTTCAGTTATTGATGCTTCCATGTGTAGTTTTAGGATTTAAAATTGCTACTATGATGAGACTGCTGGTATGCCCCAATCGAGTTGGTATGCCCTGATTGTAGTGGTCACCGAAGTTTCTTTAAGGGTTTGCTTTATATTCTTTACTGAATGCTCCGAGGTCTGACATCTTCGGACTAAATGACATCGAGGTTGGGACCGAGATTGCCAAAATGAGTTTTATCCTGTAAGTTTCATCGAGAGGTTCCTTCTTTTGGCATCCGTCATTGAGGATGAGTTTTTGTGCTTCACTGAGGATTTCAGAGTCGAGCAAACGAATTGAATCGAAAGGTGGAACTACCATCGAGGTTGGAAATCAAAGTCTTCTTCTATGTCGTCATACATCTTCCTGCCTCGGGTTTATGTTTATCTGCACTGAACTTTATCCTCGGGTGGTGATGTGATTTTCTCCTCGGAGGATGATGGGTGAGACTGCCGTGCATCTTCTTTCTTGAGCTGGGTTCTCTTGATGGATCAAAATTACCAAGAATTTGATAATTGCTCAATCACGAATCGAGATAAACAATCATGAGATAACTTCATCGCAAAAAGCTTAAAGGGATTTGTAGAAAATGGTTAATGGATGTTGATCTATAATAAGATTAATTGAAATCAGGAGTTTAAAAGGGACGAAACTTTTACTCAAAATTTTCCTGTATCAAGGTATTTTCGAAAAAGTTGACATGGGTTTCAAGGGTATGATCCATTTATTGTAAATCTGAAAACGAAATTTGTTTTGGGTCAAATTTTTGAACTAAAAATCAGAATTGTGTTGAAGAGAGTCCGCCGATTTGTTGCTGTTTCTTCCCAACCATACTTCAGTAGGATTTTGTTGTCCGAACATTGCCGGCCTGGTGTATGAAGCACGGATTTCTTGTTGATGATTCCAAAAACAGAATTCTAGATTTCCAAAGGAGGAAACAAGATTATGGTCACGAACAAATCCTGTATGAAACTGAAATTAGAAAAGCTTATATGGTTTTTAAGAAAATGATCCATTTAACTGTAATATGAAAATGGAATTTTATTTTGGTTCACAATTTTGAGGTATAAATCAGTATTTTGCTTGAAAGAAAAATCCAACATCCGAAGTTTATGAAGTTATGTTTCCAGATTCGTAGATCTAAAGATGGATAACAAGAAAAGTGATAAAGGAATAGGATGGATTTTTCGAAGTTTTTCTGATGATTCTCTAGACTTCAGTTTTCTTTGAAAATATTTTTAGATCTGCTGTCCTTTTCTACCAAACTCCCACCGGATAAGGTTGCTTGGAAATAGCTTGACTATGACAAAAATGCCCCTGAGTGTTGTTAAACAACCAGATATTCTTCTGAAGCCGCCGGGTTTTCCCTGGAACTCGTCGGATCTGCTACCGGGACTAGTAAATCTTCATTTTTGAACCTCAAAATCACAGGCAAACCCTAAGTTGTTTTAATCATCCCTGTTTCTAGCGCCAAACTGTGCGAGTGTAAAATCTGCATATAGACTTCACACCCAACAGCCATTAGATATTTGAATCACAAGTATGAACCCTAATCAAATAATCAAGATACAAATGTAAGGAGAAGATACAAGGTGCCATGGATGCAACCCATATCATGAATTTATTACTTTCTTGGTGTTTGACTACATAAATCTCCATTAGAGAAGAGTTGTAGATCTAGTTTTTGGGGAAGAAGATGGGTAGAGGAGAAGAAGGAAGAGAGAGAAAGTAAAAGCTGATCCCCTCTCTCCTTGGAGATATTTCCTTTATATAGAGGAAATTTACATGACAATTACATAAGTGCCATTATCTTGGCTACCAAGTAAAGGAGGTCTTCGGCGCGCCTCGTCTTCAAGTGACTTCGACTCTCGTATGTCGGTTTATCTCTTCGGCAGACTTCTTCTTCGGGCTTGGTATATTCTTCGAGGTGAGCTTGGGTAACTACTTCGGACGGATTTGTGGATCGAGGCGACATCTTCGGGTGGTGGTCCATGGTTCGTAGTCTTAGTCTTTGACTCTCTTCGCGTTTATAAGGTGATGTCTTCCTCTTCTTCTAGGATGATGACACGTGGATCGTCCGAATTATGCCCCCACAGTCATGGTGGAAATATGCTTTGTCAGGAATAGGGTGGTGTTTGATAACAAAAATCATGTTGGTCATCAATTTATTCACATAATACTTCATAAGATACATGAATGTGAAATCAGATTAAAAGGTTACATGTTGTGCACTTGTAATTGGTAAAATCCCCATAGGGTAGATTTTACCAATACACCAAATCTAACTTACATGAGATGCCCCATAACACAAGTAATTAAGAGTATATCAGCTAAAGAGAGTTCAGAGGTACTTGAACATAAGCTAAGGTAATATTAAGTGAAGTAGACCATGTGTAACGACGTTAATGAAGGATTTGAGGAAATATAGAAAGAGCTATTTACAAGTAAAGCGAAATGTCTTAAATATCTTTTATTAACTCATGACTTTTATCATTTCTCACCTTGACAATGATAATCACTCTACAAATATCAAGTTCTTCACTAGTTTCTGAGCTATGGAGAGTAAGAAGGAATTTCTTTGTCTCTCTATAGATCAGACCTAGGGTTCACTTTTTCCAACCCTTCTCTCAGTTGAGATACATGGCTTTATATAGGCGCTATACATGTTGGATTACAGCTAATACAAACAACTATGACTCTGACAATACTTGTCTTCACTCGCCGACCCCTATTTTCGCCGATCTCTATTAACACTTCAGCGCATCTATCTTTGGATTGGATAAGATCAATGACTCATTTCCCACTGAGTCAACGAGTCAACTCTGACAATCCGACCGTTCTGATCTTCATTAAATGCCCAACTACATTCTCAGTCTTTATCGGTGACATGCTCACTTCTGCTCTCTTCATAAGGTACGCCGATGTGTCTTCCTTGAGTTAGGCGCTTATCTCTTTCCCTGATCAATCCGCTGAGGGGTACTGCCTGCGATACTCTATGCTTCTGAGGTAATCTTCCCATACAGCGTCACTTGTTGGACGTCTCTGATGGATAAGGGCATTTTCTACACTTACAGCATTGATTATGACAAATACATTTTTAGAACATTTGGTTTTCAGTTTAGAAAGGTGTAGAACAGGGACCCAATTGCTTGTTTTTTCAATCTGCCTGAAGAGGAGATTCCTTTGCTTTGTTGTGATGGAGCTTCCAAAGGTAATCCAGGTAATGCAGGTTATGGTTTTTTGGCCAGGAATCATTGTGGTGAATTTTTAGTTGCTGAATCTGATGGACTTGGCATTGCAACAAATTTCATTGCAGAGGTAATGGATGTCATCAAAGCCATTGAATGGGCTGTGAAAGAGCATCATCCTAAAGTTATATTACAGACTGATTCCAGAGCAGTAGTGGCAGCTTTTCAAAACAACAAGATTCCTTGGAACTTCATTGCTAGATGGGGGAGATTATGCAGCCAAATACATTCCATACACTTTAAACATGTCTACAGAGAAATAAATTTCTCTGCTGACTTTTTGACTTTTTTGCTAAGAAGGGAGTACGTATGCAAAGAGGACAAGCTGAGATTTTCAATTCCAGGTCGGCAAATCTCAGAAGATTAGAATTCCCTGACATACCTTATTTCATATTTCCTTGAGTTCTCTGTTCTTTTGCTCTGTTTTGTTTCCTTCTTACTTTTCTCTTTTGATGTATCTTTTCTCTGTTTTCTTGGGGTTGTTCTGTTCTGGGCTTATAGGTGCGTGTCCTTGTAAACCAGTTCAGTTCAGTCAAAAATAGTTGTACAAAAACTTTTTACTTCATTAATGAAATATTATTTCTTTAAAAAAAAAAATAATGATGAACATTGTACTAAAATTTTGTTGCATACATCGATTTTTAATTAACCCTAGATTATTAACTTATATAACCAATAAGGATTTTTAACTATAAAATTGGATTCTAGTGACGAATCTATACAGAAAAAAAAAACTTAAATTAAATCTTGATTTGCAATTGATAGAGAATGAAAGCACATTCAGATTTTGATCATGGTGATGAATCTATACAATGAAAAAACCTAACATGCGCATGAATCAATGTGATTACATGGTGGTGCTGGTGATGGTGAAGTCGAATGAGAAGTTATCGATCTGAATGGTGGTGGTTGAAGGAAGTGGAGGAGGAAGAGGGTGGTGGCGGCGAGTCTCTTTCTACTTGAATTGCAGTTTCAGAGTATTTCCCGGTTGAAAACACGGAGATGAAGAAGAATGATGCGAAATATTATGTGGGTCCCACGACATTAGTATGGGACCCACTGTTCGAAGCCATTCCCCTTTCCAGGGTATACAGTATGTATCAAGTCCGTTTGCTATTTTTTTTTTATTTTTTTTTGATAATAGAACCTTAAATTAAAACTAGTAAAAGAAACATTGTTGGTCTCGACTGGCGAGATTGAGGTGTGCCTCATTAATGATTACATCAAATAAAAAGCATGGAGGTGGTTGCTTAAATATAAAGGGTTTGGTTGCTTTAAGCTTTTGAACTAAAGCAATTGCAACCATATTGGCCTCCTTAACTATAAGATTAAAAACACATTGTCTTTGGCTTTGAAAAGTATGAAGTAAATTCTTGCCCGTGTTGTTCCATAGAGATCTTGTCTGCCACAGTTTGACTCCTGATTCTCCCATGATTATTCCTTGAATGGCTTTACTTTGGCCTTCAATTTCTAAATCTGTTCATGTTGATTCCAGCCCCCATTTGATTGCCGAGGTGACTGCCAAGATCTCTCCTTCATCCGTACTCTGAGCCTCCATTGCTTGAGCCCTCACCTCCCTGCAAATACCATTATCATCTCTAACAATTAGAGCATAGCATATAATGTTAGAACCTGGATTCCAAACTACTGCTAGATTAATTTTTATTGTTCCCTCACTAGGATAAATCCACGATTTTGCAGTTACTGGGTTATTAGTTTGTTGCTGCCTAGTCAAACTAACTTTAGTCTTATTGTTATCTATCAAAAAACTGACTACTCTTTTCATTACAACCATTGGGGATTGGTTTTGACCTCTATAAACTTTGTCACATATGGCTTTCCAGATATGCCAAATCATAGCTGCACAAAAACCACTCCAGGAACCAATTTGGTTATCCCAGCCTCTTGGTTCATCATTCCAGCTATCAATCCACTCTCTTACCGTTGGGGTATCAACACCAGGTGGGAAAGGACTGTGCCCTGAAGCAAACCAGGTAGCCCTTGCAAAGTTACAGTTAAAAAACATATGCTCTGGGGTTTCATTATTAGCCAAACACATATGACAAATATTAGGGACATCTATGAATCTAGAGATAACTGCAGCACATGAAACCATGTTTTGCCTGCACTTATAAACAAATTTATTAGTTCTCTGAGCTGTTTTAATAGCCCAGATTTTATCCCAAGGTGAATCAGGCAAAACAGAGAAATGGTTAAGGCATTGTATAGAGATTTTGTAGAGAAATTTCCATCTAGTTCTAGAGTCCATTGAAGAATGTCCCTAGAGGTAGGATTAGTCCTAATACTCGAAATTGTGTTGGCTATACTATCGTCAAAAGTGTCTCTAATCAACTCTGTGTTCCATTCTTGAATTAGAGGATCCATAAGATCTTTAACATAAGCAAGACAGCTGAGATCCAAAGGTGCATGTAAGGGATAAAAACCTGGGATCCAATTGTCCTTCCATATTTTTGTTGTTTCTCCATTACCTATTTCCCAAAAGCAGTATGGTTTGATGTAGCTTAGGCCCTTTTGGATACATAACCAAATCCAAGAGCCACATTTGTTAACCTTTTCATCTAAGGCATGAGAGCAGTTTTTAATGTATTTTGTTTTGAGGAGTTGAGCCCATAAAGCATCTGGGTTAGACACTAAATTCCAGGCCAGTCTTCCTAGTTACGGTTTGTTGTTAGCTTTTAGTTCTCTAAATCCTAAACCCCCTAAGTTGGTTGGTTTGCATAATGCATCCCAAGCTTTGAGGATTAGGTCTTTTTTACCTTCCTTCTTCCCCCACCAGAATTTTCTTTGTAGGGAAACGAGTTGGTCGGTAGTTTCTACTGGGAGTTTAAAACATCCCATTTGATAAATCGGCACTGACTCAAGGGTATGCTTGACTGATATGGTTCTAGCTGCCTGAGTAAGCTGTCTTCCTCGCCAGTTTTGAAGCCTACCCTGAATCAAAACATTTTATTTTGGATTCAGATGTGAACATGGGAGTGCCTAAGAAGGTCTCGCCTGAAGCAATCTTTCTTGCCTTTAAAATACTCTTTATTAGTTTACCAAATCTGTTAGGAAAATTTTTGCTAAAGATAATTCCTGATTTTTGGAAATTAATGCTTTGGCCTGATGCCACACAAAAGGTGTTAAGAATATTAAAAAGATTTCTAGCTTCTACTAAACTAGCTTGAGCAAAAATAATACAATCATCCGCAAAAAGCAGGTGAGAGATTGGGACACTACCCCTAGCTACTCTAACTCCATAAGACCTTGCTGCTCTCCTTTTTTGAGAAGCCTAGTTAGACCTTCCATGCACAGTAAAAACAGATAGGGGGGGTAAAGGATCCCCCTGTCTAATACCTCTAGAAGGTGTAAAAAAAAATCCTGGCACTCCATTACAAAGCACAGCAATAACAGGAGTGCTAATGCATTGGAAAAATAGGTCACATAAGTCTGTTTGCTATGTATGTCCTGATTAATCACCAATTTCATGGTTAGCTGTTGTAAATTTAAACTTGTCAATTGATGTTTCTTTAATTAAAGACAAAAAAGATTACTGTTAACAGTATTTGGGTCTACTAGACCTGGCCGCTCGCGGCCAGGTCGTACGGGACTGTTAAAGTTTGGATTTGTTTTATAAGACAAACACACACGTCACTTTTCTCTGACCCATTTACCCCTTTCACTTCTAAAACACGGTTTGAGTTTCATCGAAAGTGTCAGTTTCTCTTTCAGTTTCTATCATCTGCACCACCAACATCTGTCCATCATAATCTCCATCACCACCAACATAATCTATTTCTACACATACAATATCTCTTTCTCCACAATTACCAATTACCAACAACACAAGTAACATCACTGTACACCAGCAACACCGGCAACCTCAACCTCCGCCATCTCCGACATCATCTTCTCCTTCACCGCCATCTCCACCACCACAAACAACACCAACATCATCGAAACCACCACCATAATCGACAGTACCACCATTTTTAACAAATCAAATTCAGCAACACAATATGGTAATAAGTATCCAAAACCCTAATTTTGTAATTTGTGTTATTCTGCTATGAAATTGATTAAATTAGGGTACAACCCAAATTTTGAATTTGAATTGTTTTGATTATGCGTATGTCAATTGATTAAATTAGGGTAAAACGAGTTGGATTTTGATTTTGCATAAGTAAATAATTAAATTAGGGTATTTTTGAATTCTGTAAAATCGTATTAGGATTTGTGATGATAATGAGATGTTTGATTAATTGTCTATGAATAAAACCTAGGTACAAATGCTTAATTGTTTCTAACTTTTATTATGAATGTGTAGTTACTACTTGTAGAAATGTGTTATTATGTGTATGTTTTTGCCATATGTACCCCAGTACAGGTAGTAGAATTTTTGGCTTGATTATGAATGTGTAGTTATAACCTAGGTACAAGTGGTATAAACTAGTAGAAATATGTTCTTATGTATCTTGTGGTAGAAATTTTGGCAAATGTACCTTGGTACAAATGGAAGAAATTGTTCTTATAACCTTTCTGAAAATGAGGTAGAAAAAAAAAACAAATCCACATTCTTTCAAAAATTGTAGCATTGTCACTACTTGTACCGGGGTATTATCAGTGTTGTCAACACTTATACCTGGGTAGTATCAGTGTTGTTACCACTTATACCTGGATGCGATCAGTGTTGCCACCACTTTTGCATAAGTTCTTTAAGCATAATAATTTGTCTAGGATTGTGCTGGTTTGTGGGATGGGTAGGGTGCGTAGCTGTAGCTATGTGCTCCTCAAAGAATAATGCAAGAATTTTCTGTCTTGACTCTTGATTACATTGCACCGTGCTAATTATAAACCATTAAGGAATGGGTTGCTCTTCCTCACACTTATTAGTGGGGTGTCTGAAATCTCAAATGTATGCTACATGCTGTAGCAGTATGCATTTGCTGAGACCCTCATGCAAGGCCTTGCCCGTCTCAGCCTCAGGTAAGGGGCCTGCGACACTGGTTTTTAAAAATAATTTCATGAAGTAAATGCCAACTTTTTGGCTTTTTGGTACTTCGTCTAACGTTGAACTTATACAATACTGCGTATATGGTAGATCCACTATAAAGCATCTAATGGCCTACCCAAGATGTTTATCAGTACACTTTTTCTCTAGAATGGACTTAGGATTACATCATAACTATGTGAATCAGATGTAGACATATAGTATAGGAGGTCCTGAGTTCCGGCCTGTAGACCATCATCTTACTGTATTGCAAATCTCCATGATATCCATCATTTTAGTGTATTGCAATTCATTGAACCTGTACGTTGATCTTGTCATGGATTACTAGTATAATAAATTAACATTGGAGGGAAATATTCGACTTGATGGGGAAGCCTGATCTCCTTCAATCCAAGTACATACTTTTGTGTTCATGGTGGCCTGACAGGTATATTATATCTATAAGAGGGAAGGTTCAGCGCCTCTCGGAAAAGTATATGGAGAAAAAATGAGACGGATTTAGAAATGAGAGAGATGATTAGATAAAAGTCTACCCTCCGTTTTCCAACGTTGCCATTTTCCCAACTTGCCTTATGAGGCGATTACAAACGATTATGACAATTATTCTATTGATATGCTTCTCGAAACTTGCAAGGTCATTTACTGTGAATGGAGTATCCAAACTATTTTGAGGGCGAGGCCTTTTTTAATGAGGGCGAGCACTAAAACAAAATAGGGTTATAATGAAGTAATCTCAAAAACTCCTTATATACCAAAATTAGGATTAAAGATGATAATTGGGATTAGCAAATAAATTATTGATTATCAAAAATATTAGATTATTAATTAGCAAATCATCTTAAAATTAGATAGTTAGCCATTATCACCACCACCACCTCCATTATCACCACCACCGTCTCCATTTCCACCACCACCGCCGCCTCCAATTCCACCCCGACCACCACCACCATTTGTGATTGTGTTTTCAAAAATGTTCAAACATGATCCTCAAAGCTCAAAACAGTTATGGGAAGACTTATTTGAATGTTAAATTCGTCGAAAATCAACTCAACCCAATTGCTTCGTACCCAGAATCGTCAAAGAAATGACATACAATTGTGACGATTCCAGAAAACTCGTCAAGGTTATATGATGGTCTATGACGACCCTGCGTGTATAGATGAACAATCGTCAAGGTTTTTACAGTGCCATGACGATTTAAGAAGTGGATCCAATATGCCCGAAAATACTTCTAAATCGTCACACTATGTAATAAAATCTTGACGATTTAGCTTTGAGAAAAATCACCCCTATGCCAAAAAAACAAGTTAAATCGTCATACTGTGTGATAAAATCTTGACGATTTGGCTTTGAGAAAAATCACCCCTCTCCAAAAAAACAAGTTAAATCGTCACACTATGTATTAACATCTTGACGATTTAGCTTTGAGAAAAATCACCCCTCTGCCAAAAAAACAAGCTAAATCGTAATGGCTTTTGCTTAACTTACATGACGACTGAGTTTTATTATGCTCAAATCGTCGTGGTTTACATCATGACCATGACGAGTGTAGGTGTATTAACAGCTGAATCGTCGTGGTTTGAACATAAACCATGACGAATTTCTGATTTTTTTTTTTTTAGTTTCCAAACAATTTACACATGTAAACTAACACAAATGAATCAAACAAAGTACTATTTGCCAAATCTTATCATATCAATTGTCAGCAACAAACCGTTAAAAAAAAAACCATTGTCAACCTAGGAAACGAAAAATGTATCAATCCCACCAAACCGACATAATATTTTTCCACCTACTAAAACCAAAGTGCGAAACGAAAAAAACTAAACCATATCATTGTTGCCCCCATCGGCTTCACCTTCACCTTCACCACGGCCACGCCCACGACCACGACCACGACCACGACCTCAATTAGAAGTTTCTCCTGTCTCTTGAGTCTCTTGAGTGTCACTGGTTTCAATATGACTCCTCTTCGTGTTGCGTCGTAATTCCTCGAACATGTGCTCCGCCTCAGGCATATGGATGTGCCTAACGTGTTGATTATGCTGGTTCAGTTCAGCTTCGGCCAACCCCTTTCCTTTATCCGATCTCAAACACAACCAGTTGAGGACGTCTTTCAACCGCTCCTTCTATTTTCATTAAAAAAAAACATGAGTTAGATATTTGACTAAGCTAAGTGTGAGTCTTAAACAACTCAATTGAAAAATATATACCTACGCATAACTTGTACAACGAAGAATCATCATGGACGGTATTACGCCCACGTCCACCACGGCCACGAGGGAGAGTGACTTCCCCTTCCCCGCGTATCACTTTGGCATGTGTGAATGCAAGGTACCATTTCAGGTATGCTTTTGTGCTCTCATGTCCAAGCACCACCGGTTCCCCTAAAAGATCTCCGTCTATCAAATTATCCATTCGTTCGTTCCAATGTTTATTCAAGGGCTTTGGTTTGTAAACTACGTTAATACGCCCAATATCAGCACCTGATTTTTCAGGATCCACTTTGAATTTCCCATCACCTTTTTTGTCAATTGGACGATCTTGAATATACCCGACTTGCCTCATTATTCTGCTCGGATAGTACATTGTATCCCCAAGGGGGTGCCATAAAGGACCATTGTACATACAAATTGGGTCTCTTGGTGTCATCTTTCCCTTATTCCTATGCTCCCTGTAGGGGTCAAAAACTACCTCTTGTGCCTCCATGTTGTCCAATCTTTGGCGAACGAAAAGGTACCAATTTTTCTTACCCTTCAGCTGATCCCCCGTGAAGATGTACCTCTTGCCTCTTGGTTGATCTGGTTCCCATTGGCCTTTCTTTTCCAGATCAATCCACCTATCATTTGCTGCCATCAGTTTTGGAAAGTGTTCATATATCCACGCCTGTGAAGAACATCAACTACACATAAACAACAGTCCATATATATATATATTACGAAATAGGTACGAACCTAAACCACCAAAAATCTATATATTACCTGCAGCAGAGACGCGTTGCAATTGAATTGAGCAGTTTTATGACGAGATACCTTTCTCAGCGCCGTGTTCACGTGTGACACTATGGCTGTTCCCCACGAGTATTGGTTCACCTTATCCAAGGGATGTAATAGCTGGAGCTAGTTGGCGTTCACCCTGTTACCGGCAGACGAAGGGAATACACAAACAACGAGGACATATAAGAGATAAGCCGCAGCAGCAGCCCTTACTTCATGATCTTCCAGTGGAGTATCCTCATCTTTTTTCTTGGTCCCAGAATACTCCGCTCTCAACCTTACCAGATTGAACTCCCTCTTCGGTTTGTCATATTTGTCTCTCATATACCATGAGTCCGTCTCATTCTCACTCCAGCCAAACAACTCTTCGCACAATTCACCAAGTCTCTTAAAAGTGAGTTGCTTTACGTAGCCTTCATTGGTTGATTTTCCATCAATTTTGACCTTGAATGTATGATGAGCATCTTCAGGAGTGAGCCCCATCTCCCCGAACCCAAAGTGCATGGTGTCTGTCTCCACATAATACCTCTCACAGAATGCTGATATCGTCTCGCTGTCATAGTTGATAACAGAGTTATCTACGATTGGCCTCAGACCGGAGTTGTCAACAATCTCTATGAACCTTTCACATCCATCTTCAAACTTCCAGTTGGACATATTGTGGTACGCCGTTTGGTGCCTCAATAGTCTAGTGGCATTCGAATGATCCTACGAGATAAAAATTTATTAATAACAATCAACCTATTAGTTAAACGTATCTTAAATTAGAAGCAAGGGACGGGTATATTACCATGGTAGCGTAGACTGTTTGAGCCCAAGAGGTTTTGTATCCGAAAAGAACCTCTCCACCATCAGCTGGAACCCCGTAAGGTCCGTGTTCTTTTGGTAGCATCAGAATCTCATCGGGAATGTGTGATTCCTTCGCTTAAGCTTTCTTTTTGCGTTGGGGTTGGTCTTCACCTTGGGGTTCGTCATCGCCATCACTTTCCTCCTCCTCATCATCATCATCACCTTGGGGTCCGTCATTAGGTTGTACCCTACCAGCTTGGAACATTAGCATCATAATCGAACTCCATAGGATCAGGGTTTGGCTCACGGATTATCACGGGTCGCTGTCTGGTAGTACGAAGACTTGGTTTGGAACCCTCGGGTGGCATTTGTCTTTTTCCCCTTTTGATCTTCTCCAACCTTAATACATACACAAAACAAATCAATTAACAAGTAAACTGACACAGTAAATCGTCATGGAAACAAAAGAATATACGACGATTTTCATCAGAACAAGCGAAATCGTCAAGGAATTTGACAAATGCATGACGAGTTCATTCAGCCCTACCCTAAATCGTCAAGGTAAAGCATTACGATTTACTCATAAAACTGGACAGATCCTAAATTTTTTATGTCCAAACTCGTCATGCTTTGGGACAATATTGAGACGATTATGAAAAACTCGTCAAGGAAATGTATAATTACCTGACGATTCTAGGCATGCAAAACTAGGAAATTTAATATGAAAGTGATTAACTCGTCAAGGAATTATGGAAAACCTCGACGATTGTTCTTAAATTTTTTCTGAACATGGTTTGGGACAATATTGAGACGATTTAGGGAAACTCGTCAAGCAAATGTATAATTACCTGACGATTCTAGGCATGCAAAATTAGGAAATTTAATCTGAAAGTGAATAACTCGTCAAGGAATTATGGAAAACCTCGACGATTGTTCTTAATTTTTTTTCTGAAACTTTAAAATCGTCATGCAATGCTTTAGGACTTTGACGAGTTTTCATGCTGTAAATTCAATTGACGGTTTCTAACCTATCAAATCAATTCAAGATACATTCGAAACAATTGCAAAGGTGATTGGAGTAACTTACTTCTGCATTTCCGCCAAAGATTCACCCATTTCTCCCTCCCGTTGTTCTTCGTCTTCTTCACGGTTGTTCTTTGATTTTTTCTTTTCTTTCCTCCTCTTGTAAGTAATTGTTGAATCATTTCCTTCTCCGTTGCTAGCCATGAATTTAATTCGAATTCGAGAGTAGTAAGTAAGGATTTTGAGAAAGAATGAAGAGGTCGAATTCGAATGCGTAGGGGGAAGTTGGTTTCGGATTTTATTTTATTTATTTTTTTATTTTTTTTATTTTTTTTTTTTGAGAAGTTATGAAGAAGGTAATGGAGGAGTGGGAG
>JAJJMA010147792.1:0-12885 GCA_023529015.1 Papaver nudicaule
TTCTAGGCACCAGTCCCTGCAATGATTTAACAATCAAACAACACACATCAAACCATTATGGCAGCAACGTCATTCTTCTCACGACAACATCTTCAGAAACCGCACATTTCTTCCCTCATTCTCTGCAAGAATCAAGAGTAGATGGTAATGTGGGCATGAAGCTTGATATTGCCCAAGCATTTGACACTGTAAGCTGGAAGTTTGTGCTGGAGGTTTTTCAACAGTACGGGTTCTCAGAGTTTTCGTGTTCTTTCTTGCTGAATATCTTTAAGTCAGCTAGAATTTCCATCCTTTTTACTGGCAGTCCTGAGGGGTTCTTCAATATCACGAGAGGTTTGCGACAAGGCGATCCTCTTTCCCCTCTCATTTTTGTGCTCATGGAAGATGTTTTGAGCCGTAACATATCCAAGTTATTTCAGAATGGTAAGATGAAGGTTATGCTAACAAAGAAAGGTGTATCTCCAACTCACCTTTTCTTTGCTGACGATATCATGGTGTTCTGCAAAGGTAATGATCAAAGCCTATACAACTTGCTTTCTCTTCTGGATAGTTATGCTTTATCTTCTGGCCAGGTTGTAAGCAGGCAAAAGAGCAAAGTTTATTTTGGGGGGGCTGGCATTGCAAAGAGAGAGCACATTTTACAGATTCTAGAAATGGAGCTTGTCACCTATCCGGATAGATATCTTGGAGTTCAATTGTTACCAGGTGCTATCAAATTTCAACATGTCAAACATATTGTTGATAAGATACACTCACAACTCAATGCATGGGTTGGTAGACTACTTTCATTCCAGGATAGGGTGATTTTGGTGAAGTCAGTAATAGCAAGTTATCCTATACATAGCATGGCTGTCTACTTATGGCCTACAAAGTTTGTTAGAGCAGTGGAAACGGCAATTGCCAATTTTCTATGGTCTGGTGATTGCAAGGTTTCAAAGAGTTTTGTCATTGCGTATGAAAAACTCTGTTGTCCTTATGATGAAGGTGGATTGGGATTGGTTAGTTTAAAAACTATGAACTAAGCCTTGCTGATGAAATTTTGGTGGCAGATCAAGCACTCAAACAAAGTATGGGGAAAATTTTTACGTGCAAAGTATCTGCGAAAGGATGGGGAATTGATTGGCAAGCTCCAGAATTCTTCTATCTTTAAGGGTATCAAATTGGTTTATGATGTTGTTGAGGCTCACACAGCGACAATCATTGGTAATGGTCGTACTACTTCATTGCTTTTTGACTCCTGGTGTTCTGATGTTTGTATTGCTGTGAGCAGGGGACTTCCTAGATCAACTAGGCCACTTTTCTTAGCAAAGGTCAGTGACATTATCGTTGATGGTGAATGGTCTATCCCTCAGGAGATTCAGACTATCATGACTGAAGCTGGAATTAATGTGCATTCAATTCCAAAGCCTATGGGTGGTAAAGACCTACGTGTTTGGACACCTGATGAGAAAGGTGTATTCTCAGTTCAATCAGCTAGGGAACTCATTCGCAAGAGGTTTCCTAAAATGGATGGAACAAGGCTGGTTTGGGGCATGAATATTCATCCCAAATTAGTGGCTCAAAATTGGAAATTTCTGCGTAAAAATTGTTGTGCTACTAAAGATAGAGTCGAGGACAGATTTGGCTACACTATTGACAAAGAGTGCAAAATGTGCAGAAATGGAGTGGATTCTCTACGTCATATTCTGTGGAGTTGTGCAGTGGCAAAAAGACTATGGAGATGGGTTTCGTCGATCTTTAAACTTTCTCCAGATTATAATTTGATATCATCTTATGACAATGCTCATTCTAGAGCTCCTATGATAAAAAAAACTATGGCTTATAACAAATATGGCAGTGAAGACTGAGCTCTGGTCTATGAGAAATAAGTTATGGTATGAAGATAGAAGTACTCCTTTTTATAGGTTGAAGAACAAGGTTTATCGAGCAGTCAGGGAAAACTCAAGGAGATTTACTGACCATGTGAGAGTTAGGGAAGATGTGAGTATCCTAAACTTTTTCAGAATTGAGAATAGAACCAGTAGTGTGTCACAAATAGTGCAGATTTGTTGGGTTCCTCCGGATGAAGATGAAGTGCTAATTTGCTGCAATGGTGCAACTAACAATAATCCAGGTGATGCAGGTATATGTGTCATTGCTCGTAATTCTAATTGTGATGTCCTTGGCACTCTTTCAATGGGTTTAGGAGTTCAAACCAATTACTGGGCATAATTGATGGCTGTGATAGTTGGTATGGAGTGGGCAGTTCAGTTTGGTATGCGAAAAATAAGGGTGAGAGCAGACTCCAAGGCAGGGATTATGGCATTCATGGGAGCTAACATCCCCTGACGTCTAAGGGCTAGATGGATTCAAGCTACACTGAACTATGATGACACAAGGTATGAGCATATCTTTAGGGAAGCGAATTTTAGTGCAGATGCTCTAGCTCAGCGTGGAGTGCAGATGCAAGTTGGGCTTCGGGAGAGGCATGTTGGGAAGCCCAGTTTTATGGATATTGTGGAAGACCCGAGTGTAACTTATTATAGAGTCCGTACTGTTTAGTTTCAGATTCTGAGAAACTGGCTTGGGGTTTCTTTATGTCAGGGCCTGCGCGCCTTATGGTTAGTCTTAGTTTTGGGCTTGGTCTCATTTTTGTATTTTATTGTAGCCCTGTATAGTCGCTAATAGGCATCCCTTGGGTTTTTAGGGGGTGTATATGTATAGCTGTTATTTTCTTGTAATTTTCCCACAACACTTGAGATTTAATTGAATGACCTATTAACAGCTAGTCCGAAGTCTGAGAGTAGGTGTGTTGGAGGCTTAATTCTTAAGAGTATTCAAACTGGACAAGGTCCCGGGGTTTTTCTACGAGTTTGTAGTTTCCTCGTTAACAAAATTCTTGTGTGTACTTTACTTTATTTCTGCATTATATTTGATTCGTCATTTATAATTAAAGTATTGTATTTGTGTGTTAACATAGATCTTGTTCTTGAGTTCTTGGAATACAGGAACCGTTCAAGGTTTGACTTATAGGTTGACTAAAACAAAAGGTTGGTGGTGTACTCGGTACCCTCGTCTTTTCACAAGATGATTCCGATAATGAGGTCCCAGAGTTATTGCACCTCAATCCAACAAGATGGGAAGTTTATGTGGATAGTTCAGCTAACAAAGAAGGTAAAGGAATTGGCATTGTTTGCACATCGCCGAAAGGAGCAAGAATAGTTCACTCATTGAGATTGTAATTCCCAGCGACTAACAATGAGGCAGAGTATGAGGCAGTAATACATGCTATGAAACTTATCATAGAGATGGACATCAACGACGTTAGATTAACCAATGATTCTCAATTGGTGATTCCACAAATTTCTGGGCAATATTAAGCAGATGATCCCTCATTGCAGAAGTATCTAGAACTTGTTAGGGAGTATGCCCAACAGATTTCTGGTATCAAGTTTAGACACATCTGCAGGAAAGAAATAGTCACGCTGATGCCTTAGCTTTTATTTCATCCATGATGACAGACCCAGAGATCACTTCTATAGCAATTGAGCGAGTAAGGCACTCTTCAGTGGATGAGCGAGAGAAAAGAAAAGTATTGGCGATGGACACTGAAGAGTCAACTGAAACGGATTGGCGAACACCGATAAGATACTATTTGGACCATCTTACTACTCCAGGAAATAAGATCTTAGCTCATCAAGTAATCAGTAGGTCCGCGAACTATGAACTCAGAGAAGGAATATTATATCGTGGATAATTTTCAGGACCCTTGTTGAGATGTGTATCAAGGGAAAAAGGCAAGAAGTTGCTAAAATAAATTCATGATGAAGATTGTGGGAATCACAGTGGTCAGTGAGCACTAACTTTGAAAGTAAGAATGCAAGGATACTACTGGCCTTGGATGAATAGCTACGCCAAAGAATATGCTCGCCGATGTTGAAAGTGTCAGATATTCGGAAAAATGATCAAAGCACCGGCGAAATCTTTAAATTTAGTTCTTAGCCCTTTGCCAAATGGGGGATTGACATCGTAGGTCCGCTGAATCCAGGGTCAGGGCAAAGAAAATACATAATAGTAGCAACTGATTATTTCACCAAGTGGTGTGAAGCTAAGGCTCTGAGGAAAAAGTCAGGGCAAGAAGTATTTGTGTTCATTTGGGAAAATTGTTAGAGCATGGCTCGCTCAACCACACTAAGTGTTGGTATGTCAAGCTTAGTTGTCAATTTTAGTGATCAAATCTCGACCGCTAAACAACACACATTAGGTAGGGTCATCATTGAGTTAGCGTTAGGTTGTGAAAGATTTTTGTAGGATTTAGTATCACTATTTAAAGAGTTGAAGAAGACTGAAGATCAAACGAAGACATCCGGCTTCATCATTCAAGAGGTTAGTGAATCTAAATAACGCGATTCCATTATCTTTTACACTTGTGCTACAAAAGACAAAAACATAACTCATTGCTGAAGATTTACGTTATGACTTGATCACTTGTGATCAGTGTGTCTTAAGATATAACTCCACTTTATCGCTTGCGATATTGTTGTTGAAGGTATGATGTTCCATATTGATTATAGCTTTCTTTTCTTCTCCGTCTCTAAGTAATATAAGGTTTTTCCTAAAACCTTCGAGTTGGATATAGCAGTTGTGATGTTGTCTCGGTGGTATTACGAGATTTAATCCATCACAGTATTGTGTCTCTACTTACCTAGTATGACTCTGTTGGATTGATTAGCACGTACTTGTATAAGCTAAATGTAAGAGACATCGTGACTCACACTTATGTTGTGTAGACTTGATATACTGTTGTTCTGAGTTTGAATAATACGTCATGGTTTGTTTCTGCTTACTGAAGTTCTGAATCATTTATTTGATTCTTGATATATGAACATCTTGTACGCCATATCATACTTTTAGATTTCAAAACCATATTCTTGATTATCTCATCTTATGGATTTTTAGAGTTTGAAACCTCAATGTAGGTTTTGGTAAAACTAAACTTTGATTTCGAAACCACAATCTGGTTTTCGCATCCATGGGCTATTCGGTCTAAATAAAATATGACCAATGAGAGAACATGAGATCGAAATGATTTTTACTGGCTAACAGACTTGAGAATCGAGACCAATGTGTCTTGACCATGTGAGTTCTAAAAGGTCGAAAAGACCCTGGGATTTCCTAAAGGTTTATGTGAACCGGGAAATATAACTTATGCGTCAAGGACAAAAAGGTGTGATGCTGAAACGTCTCTTGACTACATGGACTCTCAAGTTTGACACCAAACATTTGTGACGAGACTAATATGTGTTTCTTGTTTCTAAACTTTAACCAAGGTTTTGTTAAAGCATAATCTAAAGTTTGAAACCTAACTTTGGTTTCGCTATGTGGAAACTTAATTTGGGAACTTTAATTTGGTTCTGGTCATATGTGAACTTTAGAATCCGAAACCTTAATTTGGTTCTGCCAAACAGTATGTGGATTTCGAAACCTAAAAATGGTTATCTCAGAATGCGTATTTTCGAAGTTCAAACTCTATCATTTTGATTTGTGCTCCAACGAATTAATGAGTTTGATTTCTCAGTTTGAAGTTTGAATTCATTCATCTTCAATGTACAACTAAGTTGGTATGAGTCATAGTCAGAAATATGGTTCGTCGCTCTAGTTAGTAGACATATGATTTCTGATCAATACTATACGTGATTAGATTTTCGTATGGATATACTACTCGATCAAATATTCATTTAATTTATCATTTGATGTTTTGATTTGAATTCTTGGATATCATTAACGTGATCATCTATATTGGAATCGAGAATTCAGGAGATTCAACATTTTGCTATTACTCGATGAATCATGCACTGTACTTTATTGGTATATCTTTTTGTGTGATTCGGAATGTCCATTGTACCTACGTGTTCACTTAAGCTTAACACACAAGGCTTGTCCTCGTCTGCCATGATACGTTTATGCGGAACGTTGAGCCACGTTGGACCAGATCCCACTTCCACCTAGGATCGTTCTAAACCATCCAGCAAAGCCTAGGAAGTGATGTCGACATTATCAAAGATGATGACGACATTTGGAAGTAGTAATACCTTAAGAAGATTTTTGAAACAAAAGGACACGTTTTCGAAATGAGCTCTTTCCTAGGGAGCATATTTGGTAAGTACCATATTTCAAATTAAATGAAATATCCGAATATACCTTACGAGTATTATTTTCTTTGATTTCTCTTGGCCAAACACTTATTGAAATATATTTTCATTTATGAAATACATTTTTCTTCAATGCAAAATGCTAGAGTATTAGATTTCATTAAATGCTATGAGTGTAAGTGAGGTATTTCAGAACATATATGGAAGCTTTAATGAATTTCCGAAATTAAGTTAGCCTCATTTCTAAGCTAAGCCTTAGTCAACATAAATTGTTGATACTAATTTATCCCGTCTCATACTAATGCTAAATTAATAATAACTGAGTAATAAATCAAACTTAACACTAATCCTCATTCCGACGTCTTTTAAGAGTAGAATAACAAGTCTGTGGAATTCGTTGGAATCTCCTTCGACTAAAAGGAATCAATATGTAACTTGTGAAAAAGTAGGGGTACCGAAATACTACAAACTTTTTGTTTGGGCTCGTGAGTCTTATGGTCAGATCTGGACGATCTCAAAAATCAATATCCAAATCTGTTAAACCTGAGTTTTGATCACAAGGGATCAGTCCGACGCAAGACAAAGTCTTGGTAAATCCTTTGGATGGATTGGGGACAACAACCAGGTTAACAATAACGTACTTCTTGTGTTTGCTTTAATTATATAATCAGAGAATATAATGCGGAAAGTAAAGCACACAAGACACCTGAGATTTTTTTAACGAGGAAACTACAACCTGTAGAAAAAACTTGGGACCTCGTCCAGAATGAACACCGCACAGTACAAATTGTCTACAAACACTAGCCTACTATAAGACTTCGATCTGGGATGTAGCAGAGACTAATTCTAGCCCTCCAAGCGAACTGGCTACTGTCGCACTCTTTACGTATCTAGATCCCCCACAGATCGTCATGCACTTGATTCCCCTAGCTGACGTCCTTTACATGCCTAGGAGTTGCTTTAACCGCTGTTAAAGGCTTGTGTCAATAATTTCGGCTTTGTAACCTCAATTATCAACTGTATATTTGAACTGTCCTCTATCAGTTTGACATACACAAAGTGACTTCCTTCGGATTGCTCCAGGTCATACGTAAACCTACTTACAAGCTGGGGCTGACAAGTAAACCGAGTAAACTATGCCCAACTTGTCTCTACCTCAGTTGTAAAAAGAATCACTTAAGAAACTTATATAATTGGAGCTAACTAGGTCTTACAACAATGAGTGCAGCCGTGCGTTGCTTCCTTTCAACCCTGTATGTAACGTATCAGTTCTTGAATGGCCTTATTGCAGAAGAGAAGGACCGTAAAATAGACAAGAACGTGATCAGGTTACCAAGGTTACAGGTTAATCCGATTTCAACCACTAAGGTCTTAATCTCCTACCTGTGCTTCCCAACTCTCAAGAGAAGTCTTTATAGTCGTTAGGTAAATCCCACAGAGGAACTGATACCTAATAGAGGATGACTATACCACAACAAGCTTTCACCTAAGTGAAAAGAGTTTACGATCAATTCCACAGAGAAACTTCACGTATGGTTGATGCTTGTGGTTTTTCGTCCTGAAAACCTCTATATATAGCACTCAATAAGATAGGCTGCTTAAGAATAAAACAACTAGTTACTTGTTCCACAAGTTTAGCAATTGCCGTGTAAAACGAACCTGTTACTTGACTTGCACACAAAGTAACCTAGATTTATCTCAATTGGAAATCTTTATCATTTATCTGCCAAGTGTTTTGTTAGCTCACAAACACTTCAAGATTGATATCCAACAGACCAGAGATAATCTTTATCTTATTGACACATTGAGAATCGTTAGATGGACCACATAAGATATTTTCGTGATAACCAAGTCCAACTAAGAGATAAAGGAGTCAGAGTTTTACCCGTGTGAAATTCCAGAGAATATCCACGTGAACGGTTCGGGAACCGTCCTTCTGAATTATGGCCAGATACATCGAATCTGTGGTTCACGTACATGTACGTGTACAAATTGATGTTTTGGAACTCAGGAGAATTTCTGGAGTCACTGTTCACGAACCGGTTCGGGAACCGCTGTTACTCAGAATTAGGGTTTAACTGGATCCGCTTGAAGTTCTGGTTTGGGCCAGTACTTAGACGTGTTATACGCCCTCAGCTATAATCCACTGCACTCTTGCTCAAGAGTACTCCTTTAGATTCACCCATATCCTACAAGTGATTTGCAAGCAAACCATTGCTAGGGAAAGATGGTATCGAATCTATCTCATGCATTCTTGTAACCTTAGTATTCGTGGGACAAATACCAGCATAACACATGGTTATGTAGACAAGAATACGATCTCAATCGCTATTAGTATCTCTACTAAAGTAGCTGACTATTTCGAAAGATAGAATAAGCAGAATAGAAGAATTTCCATAAAAGTCATAACTCCTACTAACCTTTTGTCTATGAAGAATAATTGATGCCTTTTTGTCTTCACAGTCTTCGTCTTCAAGGTCTCTACTACTTTGTCTATATCCCAATTCCGAAATCTAAACTCTAGTAGGCTAAATCAAGATTGTGTTTTGACACCTAAAACTGACAACTAGCTTGACATACCAACGCTAGTGGGTTTGACCAGACAATGCCCTACAATCTCCCCCTTTGTCAATTTTAGTGACAAAACCAATTTACATATGGATTCAAAAGATATACAATTAAGTACTAACCAGATGTATCTTGATTTCTTGAATTCTTCAACTTCTCCCTTGAGTCTTGATGTGTTCGTTTAACTCTTGTTTATGAATTCGTAGACAGCACCTACAACATATCCAGCCCAAACAACCACAAAGGTACGCTCAAGCTTACATGGGTTAATATGCTAATCCCACATGTTGTTTGTGCAAAGAGTAAGAATCTGAGCAAACTTAAAGTCAGTGTATCAAAACTTTTAAAGTGATTCTACTCATACCTGATACGAAGCTTTTCTTAACTTAATTACTCCCCCTTACTTGATACTTTGAAAAAGTACAGCAAGTAAGCACATTATGTTCTCCCCTATGGTTGTGAGCCACGAGAACAAGAACCATATGTATTCTCCCCCTATTTGTCATAAAAATATGACAAAGTAGTTTGAGACTAAGGTTTCAAACCTATAGAGATAGGTCAAGTTAAGTACTCGCATACCAGTTTAAGATGACATGACTAGGAAATCAGAACGAAGATTTCTAAGTTGATTCATCTTTGGAGAAATATCGACACACTTTTCTCCTAATATTCCACATCCACGCTCCCCAAAAAGATTTGTTATTAAGCGCAAGCTCAGTTAAGAACTCTCCCCCACGTGGTGTTATTCAATAAAGAACAACATACAAAGCCTAACTTGGACAAACAATTTAATGTATCCAGTTTTCCTTTGTTTATAGTCTCTTTTCCTTAGCCAGATTTTTGGAAAAGAGTATATGATTTCGAGTTTGTGAAAACCCTAAAAACCATATAATCAAAAGTTTCTTAATCGTGAGAAAAAGCATAACTTATGTAGTTTTACATAAATTTGAATTATCACAAAAGCAACGAGTAAAGTCATGTAGGCAGCCCTAATTACTGTGTTTTCCTCACCGTATCTGACAAGATATTACTTGGTGAGGGTGCAGAACACAATCAAGTTGTGTTGGGCTGAACAATGTCTTGTTAACCACTGGTGGTTAAAATAAGATCTCCTACATCAGTGGTTTTTTCAGCACAAGTAGATTTCGGCTCAGAATGTTTTGCCTTTCCCTTGTTCTTGTTTTTCACCAGTAACCCAAGCATCTCATGAAGTGATTGCATTATTCGAAAGTTTTCTTTGAAAATCAACCAAATCTTTTCCATGATTTCTCTTCGGGTGGCCTTGCTAGGATAATGATCCCCTTTGGCACTTATTGCTCCACCAATATTCTTTGGCATCCACTTGTGAGTGGTTTTAGGAACAATAGGATCTTTCTTCCCATCTTTCTCAACAAGATTTCCTGAGAGAAGATTGGATTGACTATTCTTTTGCAAGTTAGTCGACCTCAAATTGGGAACATCAGATCTAGTCTTCGCATTTACAAAGTGTTCCTTTCTATGATGATTAGGAGAACTTTATAGAGCGTTTATAGGCAAAACTCAGTTTATCATAATACTGACGTTTATGCCTAAAGGTTGGACGTTCACAACCTGCATTAAGATGATTAGCCTTGTTGTTCGATATAGGTTTGATCTCCAACACACTTGCATCATTACAAATGTTGATTTTTTCGTTCCTTTTACGGAATTTGCATCTTCTTTCCAAGTGACCTTTATTACCACAATAAAACAACGTTTGGTAACAAAATGAGTGGAATGCTCATTACCTGGATGTTGTCGAGCTTGAAAGGCTTTGCCCTTTTTATCCTTAACTTGTGGTTCACTTTTGGAAATTGTAGTAGCCATCGGTTGTGAAGAATCCTTAGCCATGACAAATTTCACCTCTTTGTTAATTGTTGGAGCGTCTATTCCTTTATAGCCCAATCCTCGTGTGTCACGATGATTTTTACTCGCTCCTAACATCAAGGTTAATTTGTCCGGGCTATTGTTGAACTTATTCAAGTTATCTCCAAACTCAAGTTCTCTTCTTCCAACCTTTTGATCTTTTCATAAGCATTAACTAGATCATTCTTAGATGAATCACCATTCTTAAGATTATCTAATTTAGCTTGAAGAAGTATTTCTCGATCATGACCTTCAGAAATTAGCAATTTGAGACTTTTAATTTCTTCGTTGTGATTGGTTTAGTATCAAGTTCCTTTTGCAAGGTAACATTTTGACAACGAAGTCTGTCACATTCAACCTCTTTGCAGAATAAAGACCTATGAGCTTCTAAAAGTTTCAGATAACATTCCTTGATAAGGTTATTCGTAACAGTATCTTCATGGTACACTTCTTCATCAAAGTCAGAACATGTGTCCTGATCAGAGTTCCCAGCAGCATATGCTACATAATTTTTCTCACACTCTTGATAGACATTTGACATATCATCAATAATTGCAATATAAGCCGGATTCTCTTTTGCATCTTTCGTAGGGCATTCAGAGGATTTATGCCTAAAACCAAGACACTTGAAGCACTGAACATTATCATCAACACAATTGAGTGTCTCCAGAGAGGAAGATGATGTATGTCTAGATAAATCCTTTTTCCGTTTTTTAAGACGGTGAGAAGAGTTATCCCAATGCTTTATTCGTGATTCACTAGGTTTAGATGTACTAGTACGGTTCACGAACCGTAGGACAATACCTATCTCTTTTCCCAAGAGATTTCTGACATGTTGTGTGATAGAGGACATAGTAGAGCTTAATTCCTTTTCGAAACGATCATTACACATATCGACCTGGGAAGTGTTGATTTTGTCAGAAGAGGTACTGGGAGGGCTAACGGCTTTAAAAGAAATTGATCTATTTCGCTCATGATCAAAGACTTTAAGTTTACTAACAAGGTCACTTCTTGTTATTGTTAAGCCGTGTACTTCTTGGATGACATGTTTCTTTGATTCGATCTTGAGGGTAATGACCTCAGAATTTTGCTCACAATGTCTCTTTCCTGAATAATTTTTTCCTAAAGTGTGATAGGCATTCACCATTTCAGACAATTTGTGATTAAATTCTTCGAAGGTATCATCCTCAAGCATTCGAAGGTTTTCCCAGTCAGACATAAGGGTTTGAAGCCTTGCATCCTTTTCTGCGGCGTTCCTTTCGAATACGGTCCTTAATCTATTCCAAGCCTCCTGAGAGGTTTCACATGTGGCCAAGTGATGGAAAAGATCAGGTGTTACTGCATGAATGATAGCGTTTAGCCCATCATAGTTTTGCTTGGCGGCTTGACTTTCCACGTCAGTATAATCGCCAATGTCTTGGGGGACAAAACCACTTACTACCAAGATAGTTGGAGGTGTGTATCCCTTTCGACATAGACCCAGGTTTTGAAATCCCGAGATTGCAAAAACGATCTCACAGCAGTTTCCCACCATAGGTAATTTGTGCCATCAAACTTTGGTGGTACTTTACAAGCTCTTACGCTTTGTTCCATAACTCACAAGCCGCGATAAACAGAGACAGTTACGTCCTTTATGTGTTCACCGGCTCTGATACCAATTGAAAAATCAGGGGTACCGAAATACTACCAACTTTTCGTTTGGGCTCGTGAGTCTTATGGTCAGATCTGGACGATCTCAAAAATCAATATCCAAATCTGTTTAACCTGAGTTAGGATCACAAGGGATCAGTCCGACGCAAGACAGAGTCTTGGTAAATCCTTTGGATGGATCGGGGACAACAATCAGGTTAACAATAACGTACTTCTTGTGTTTGCTTTAATTATATAATCAGAGAATATAATGCGGAAAGTAAAGCACACAAGATACCGCAGATTTTTTTAACGAGGAAACTACAACCTGTAGAAAAACCTCGGGACCTCGTCCAGATTGAACACCGCACAGTACAAACTGTCTACAAACACTAGCCTACTATAAGACTTCGGTCTGGGATGTAGCAGAGACCAATTCTAACCCTCCAAGCGAACTGGCTACTGTCGCAATCCTTACGTCTTTAGATCCCCCACAGATCGTAACGCACTTGATTCCCCTAGCTGACGTCATTTACAGGCCTATGATTTGCTTTAACCGATGTTAAAGGCTTGTGTCAATAATTCCGGCTTTGCAACCTCAATTATCAACTGTATGTTTGAACTGTTGAAAAAGGAGGGGTACCGAAATACTACCAACTTTTCGTTTTGGCTC
>JAJJMA010147799.1:3369-13688 GCA_023529015.1 Papaver nudicaule
TAAGATCAACTACATTTCCATAATTGACACAGAATATAAAGTGTTCACACATAACATAGAGATCAAAAAGCCTTAGCTAGCGACTTCAATACAGATATTAGATTCCAAGTTGATAACTCATAGATGGTCAATATATCTATCATAAGATCTACATTGATCTCTGTAGATTCTGAATCCACCCATTCAAAATTGCAGCATTAAGAATCATGGTTTATAGCTTAACCTGCTGTAATGTTAGGAAAAATGTAATTGTAGTACTACTTGTATAAAACCATCAACCTGCATAAAGCAATCACTCTAAAGTTCATACCCTAAAAATGTAAAGTAGAAGAGAAGATCAGGACCTGGATAATTCATTGGATAATCAAGCAACAAGGAATAAGGTTTAAAAGATCATACCTGCAGCAAGCAGTTGGTAAAAAAGAAATAAGTTGGGGAAAATGTATGATGAAGAATATTCTTCTGGGAATTATATCATGATGTTGCATCATCATATCATTATCACATGGATTTTACAAAGAGAAACTAACACAACTCTGTTGACAGGATGCCCACCTCCATATATTTTTTTAAACAAAAAAGAAACACCATGAAAATTTTGCTAGGGTTTCATGTTTGCTGATGATTATATCATGTAATAGTAGTAGAAATTCAGGAGGAGGTGGACAGAATGCCAATGAGCTATGTAAGAAACACTTTGACAAACCCACATGAAACGTGATCTTGTTGATTTCATCTTGATCTGCTTGAGCTTAAGTTCATCTGAAAACCCCAGGGACAAAGACATGTATTTATAGAGAAAAAGATTTTGACAAGACAGTATACTGAGAGATAGATGGGTTAGTGTAGCTAGCTAGGTATTTAAGGTGGTGATGATGATGAGTAGTTAATACTAGAGAGAGATGAGATGGTATTGATTAGGCAGCACGTACGCATGCTAGCTAGTATGAGAGGAGAGAAGAGAAGAGAAGAGGGTGGTGATGAAGACCAAAAGAAGAAGTAAACGAAGGGTTTTTTCTTGCTTTTTTCTGAGGTGGATGGGATTGTTCTTCTCCTCTCCCTGACATTAATGAATATATGGCAGCTAAGGAAGGAAGAAAGAAGAAAAAAAAAAGGATCTCTCTAACTCCTCGTTTCTGCTGCAAACGATCATCAATCTTTCTTGCCTTTCCCACCCATTAAACTAGTCTTTCTTCTTCTTTATTGGGATTTTTTTTTGGGCTATTTTGTCTGCGCCCCCCATATAACTATTGATTTAAACTGCGCCCCCCGCATTTTAAAATTTTATTTCTAGCCCCCCAAAACAATGACGTGTCGGATGTTTTAGACCACTTTGCCCTCACTTCAGGTTAGGAAAACTCATCTATGGTTAAGCCTCTGTGGAGTATTTCTCTAAACACTTTGTGGGCAAACACCATTCTCTCTATGTTCTTCATACTCCGAGCATACACCACTGGATCACCAAGGCCAGAGTTCGACAATCTATAATCCAATTAACTCCAAGAAAGGATCAAAAACAAGAAGAAATCACCTGGTGCGTTAGACATTGATGAATATATGTAAATTGGGTACTAATTTTGATCACAGAATCTTCCTTGGATTTATGTAAAACACAATGAAGAAATCTTGCATAATTTTTTCTCACTGTAATTAAGTAAACAAGTTTAATCATACAAGTGTTAGAGAATTTGTCCTAAAATCTTAGTTTGATAACTTGATTCATAACCATAATACTTCATCTGTGTTTGATTCGGTCGTTATGGCAACAGGTGCCATGGGTATCATCCATTAACCCGCATTAAATAGGCAGGGTATCATCTAATCAACACCACCTTGATTTGAATCATCTTTCATCAATACCAACTATTTTCAATGGATTTCGATTTTCATTTCCCCCTTCTTCATACCCAATTGTACATCATGTTCTCCTTTTTATTTTACGGTAGTGGTTGGTACCATGGAAGAAGGAAACTAATATACTTCTTACCCTGTAAGAAATGAAGGAGAACTCATCGAAGACGAAGATGTAAGATGGTAACACGTAGCTGCTATGTACGATATGGGAACATCTGTCGTTGTGTTTAACTAGGGCTGGGGTCAAAGTAGCTGGAGTTAAAAATGTGAAGGGTATAATCGTCTATTGGGGGGCTGAAAATAAAGTTTCGAAAAGTGAGGGGCGCAGTTTAAATCAATATCTATATGGGGGGCGCAGACAAAATAGCCCTTTTTTTTCTCCTGTTTAGGTTTCTCTAGAAACAGATCGAACTTCGTTTTTGTTAGGTTTTTTGAGAAGGAATGGGGAAAGTGTTAAAAATTAGGGAAGCTTCCACTTCTTTTTCCACACAGTCGGTCAATCTACATTTTTATGGATCACACAGTTTTATTAACATCTGTACTGTTTGCTAGTATTTCTCATCCTCATTTCACATTCCATTCACGACTATTTGTTGACTTGCTGGTTATTTGGGGTAGCCAAAAAAGTTTCAGATTCTGGTTTTTCTTACTCTCTAGAATGTGCATCTATATATGTACAAGAACATAATTAACATAGAGGTACGTTCTGAGTTATCGTCAGTCAAGTTCTTGAACACGTTACTAGCTATACATATAGTACTACAAATTGACAATACAAATAAGATAGATAGTAGTAAAAAAATTATGGAGATTTGTTTGGAAAAGTTAAATTTTAATCCCAACTCATAGCTGTGATTCTTTTTACTATTGTGCATTTTGGCGAAGATGCAAAAGATAGTGGAAGTCAGGAAGATGTAAAAGACTGTCGTGGTTGACCATTGTAAAAGACTATAGCAGCAGACTTGTAAAAAGGTTAAACACATGCCTATGAAAAGAAAAAAAAAAAAAAAAAAAGTGAAAAAAAAAGTCAGACCGTTCATCATCATCAAATGTGAACAAAATGGTCCCAACACTGGAGATAGGCCAAAATATACGTACATCAACTCAACTCTGTAAAAATTTGTAAGTATTGCAAATATTATGGGTGGGCCTTGAAGTTGCAACAAAATGGCACGGTATTAGCACAGTGCAAATTGCTATTCAGTATACAGTGCTAAGTATGAATAAATACCTAAAGTTTGAGGACCCCGTTAGATATGAAACAGATAAGCGTCTACAGGTATTGTAAACTGGTGCAATTTATGAATGTGAAAATCTTCCCTTTTGTCGTCTGATACGTCGCGGTCGTAAAGTCATTGCGCTTAGCTACATTATAATCTGTGGTGTGGACTCCTTTGTCAGCTAACATATAAACTGGCTGCCCACCCAGTGAGCTAGAGTACTAAGTTCAGTAGTCCCCCCTATCCATCCATCTTCGACCTTCCCCAACCCCGCATTTATCTCATCCAGATCTACCACCAAACCAACCAAAACCAGTACTGATCCCATCAGTTTAACTCCTCTTAGCTGGACTAAACAGCGTCACGACAAATAAACATTTAATAAGACAGGTCAGTAAGTTCCCATGTATCACCTAGCACCTACTCCAAGTTAATTCACTTGGATCTACATTTCAAAAAAAAAACAATCGTGATAGGCGGCACGCTATAGGCGTGCTCGCGCCGGATGCACGCCAATTGGGGCGGGTAAATGGCAGCCCCAAGCTAGCAGGGGGGGCCCAATTAGCATGGGTATGCCCCCAATTGGCCATTTTACGGGTACTGTTCACGCTGCACGCTAAAAGCGCGAGCTTAATGCGCGTTTCCTAGCTTTTTTGAAAAAAAAAAATCAAAACAGTAAACTATTATTTGATGATTTGGTTATCTGATTGATATTACTACCGAATTGTACTACATGATTAGATCATGATCACTGATAAAGGGTTGTGAGCCCTTCGTTTCGGCCACTCAGCACTGAATCCAATTTAACCCCTCAGGGAATACTAGGCTTGATGTGTCTAATTTTCCATGCATACATCGGAGGGAGATCTACATTGAGCAGGGGTATATACACTATACTTACAGGTGGAGAATGAGACATTTACTCTACAAAATCGACAAGAAACCACCAACCAGAGTAAAATGCAAAAAACTATACTGTACGTGTGTTTCAACTTTTAATGGGATTTAGCTATGCAGTGTGTGTTTCAACTTTTATTCTAGTGGGATCGATATATTGGAAGTAAGAATCCAACGTTTTCACAAGAAAGGCCATGGACTTTTGTCGTCCCTTTTGCGTGAAAATAACATTGTTTTGTTGTCTGTCCACTACTACTAGCTTTAGCCTTTTTTCTGTGTTGTTGTATTGTGCGTGGTATGTGATGATCAAGACTGATCGATGAGGCGAGGAAACTAAGGAGAGAGAGAGATAAAGAAAAGAGAAAGAGGTAGCGAGATAGATAATGATGATGAGCCAAAGGAAGGACTGGGGGTTTATGAGATTACCGTGGGAGTCGTGTGGGACTACTGCATGCTGTTCACGCACTGCTCGATGCATGGAAATCCTCATCCTTCATGATTATCAAGCTATCTCTCTCTCTCTACCTCCGCGCGCGCATGAAAATAAAGTTACACACTAGAACAGAATCCAATCTCTCTCGGTAATAAAGGCATTATCAAAAGGGAAACGAAATGGACTCTACTTTTATAAATGTCAAAGGGGAGAACAATTAATGTTATAATATTATTGTCTTACTTTCAAACCCATGAGTTAATGCAGTACTGCTAAGGTAAGGCCCCTTCCTATGGGACACTTATAACAAAAATTTTGGCTTGGCCGACTATGGACCTAGCAAACAAGGGTTTTGATGTTGCAAAGTTGCAACTTTGCAACGTCAGATGGAATTAGTATCTATCGATGGAAATTTCATCGACGATACAAATTCCATCGATGTCGACGGAATTTCTGTCGAGGTCGATAGAATTTGTATCGACAGATAATATTTCCATCGATATAGATTCAGGTCATCCATCCGCTCGTTTATGAGTTCGCCTATAAATGAGCAACTTCAACCTCATTCACTCACACCTTCGGCTTTACTTTTCTCCTCCTTCACTTTGAAAATGGTGGGATCTCCTCAATATAAACCACGCTATAGTCATTTTAGGTTCACTAAGGAAGAGGATTTATGCATTTGTAGGAACTATGTGCGGCAAACGATGGAACGCGCCAATCCTATACAGTCGAATATAGGGGGCGAACTTTATGGGGTGCTATATTAGAAGAATTTTTGAAAGAGCATCCTGGTAACATTAGGAGTCATAGTGAACAATCATTATCCGATCGTTTCTGCAAGATAAATCAAAAGGTTAATACGTTTTTGCAGATAGTAATTCAAAAAAATCGTGTAAGGATCATTGGCCAAACCAACGACGAAGTCATTGATGCCGCGTTAGAAGAGTGGAGAGTACACCATAATGGAAAGTCTTTCCGTTATGAAGGTTGTTTCAATATCCTTGCGGTGTTGCCAAAATACTCCCCGTTTTTATTTTTGGCCGCACAAGGTGTACTTTAAATTTAATGTAATACAACTATTTTTTTAAGGAAAACTTGCATTGATTAGATACCAAAATATTAAACATTGTTAATTAACTTTTTTCATCCAAGAAGAACATAAACACTACAAAAAAAGAAACCTAACATGTCCGCAAACTACAACTCGGATCCTTATTGAGGAGGAAATCCAGGGTTGAATAGGCCTTGCTGCGCCAATCCCAAAAATTCTTCACCCCTGTCACGCAATTCTTGTTGAGATTCTGAATCAACATCCATGTGGGACTCAGAAGAGCTACCTGGAACTGTAGTTGCATCAGAATCATTCGTCGGACCATAACCCTGATGAGCTATGGGCTGCCATACTGTAGAGTTGGTATTATACCGCTGAAACCCTCCCTCCGTAGGACAATATTCATTTTGCGATGCCTGGCCCTCTTGTTGGGATGAAACCCAATTCTGGTTCCATGGTCCTTGATGCAAGCCTGCCAACAAGGACCCTGGTGCACTCACGGGACTGACATCTGATCCACGAAAAGGCATATTAGCATAATTGGGGGGAGCACGGATCGTCGCTGGAGGAGTAGTATGAACATTGGGACTGTTGTTGGAGTTGCGAGTCCTAGCCCCACCGCTACTTGGAACCCTACTCGGGGTGCTTGCGCTCGGACTTCTTCTACTACGAGTGTTATGATTGTGAGCTTGGACAGCAGGGCTAGTGTTCTGAAGTGGAGAGTTTAGATCAAAGTTAAGGATTGAACCTGTCCTCCACTTGTTTATCTCCTCGATGTGCATATGCTGAAATCTACCCACGAGGCCAAAAAATAAAAACTTACCGCCTCTGTAGAAAATTTTGTTATCATTCCTTGATAAATGCCCCTGTATAAGACTAACACTGCAGAGTTTTCTTACATGCGCCCACTCGTAATCTTTATCTTGAGTCCAGGAGATATTGGTGGGCTGCTCGATGTGCTCTTCGGGCTCAACAAATTCTTCTTGAACTTGTCTTTTTTTGGTTTCCCTTTTCTTTTTTTGGTTCCCAATCGCATTTTTAACTGATTTTGTAATTCGCTTCATGATGGACTAACAATTGTTAGAAGAAAAAAAAAATTACAGAACTATTTTCGAGAGAAGAGAAGGAAGTCGGGTGGAGAAGATGAGTTTCATCGTCTCTAAATCCTTCAATTTATAGTCGATAGAAATAGTGTCGACACAGATAGGAAAAGTGTCGACATCGACACAAATTGTATCGACGACACAAATTTCATCTGTCGATGAAAATAGTGTCGACATCGATACAAATTGTATCGATCGACGCTTTTTGTGTCGACACCACTGCCCAAAAAAACTTTTGCTAGGCCACGTAGGATTGCAAACACATGCATTTGCCAGGTTCCATTGGAACCGGCCTAAGAACATCAAGTTTGTATATCCAACTTAAAATGTAGACATAAACACTCTTGATGGCTGATGCATCTCCATGCATTAGGTAGCTAGAGCTAGCTCATGTTCAAGGGACTCCCGGCCGTTTCATACTACTAATTTGATCTATATCAGGTGGTGAAGCATATTTTTGAATTGCAAAGAATTTATGTTATAGTAATTGTCCTGGTCCTGGATGCCAGCGTTCGTGTTTTCACATAAATGAATTTAGTGGCCATAGGCCCATAGCTGCGTGTAGCAAAGCATAGAAAGTGCTAGCTTCAAACTCATATACTTGTTGACGTATTGTATTGGTGCCAAGATTTACTATAGGTTGCTATATCCTGGCTATTTTAAGGGAGCACCTTTTTAATAAGGGTGAGGTGTGCTTCAAATATCTTATCCCAGTTTATAAGGGGTGACTAATTACAATTAATTTATCCTAATTAGTTACAAATTATAATTAACCATTAATTATCTACCCACTAATTCTCCCTCCAAAATTTGAGTTACAAAATTATACTCCCACTCCTCCTACTCCTCCATTAACTTCCCACACCTTCTTCATAACTTCTCATACAAAAAAAAAAAAACAAATCCATTCTTTTTCTTTCTCAGAAAAATCCTTACTACTCTCGAATTCGAATTAAATGCATGGCTAGCGACGAGAAGGAGATGATTCAACAATTATTTACAAGAGGAGGAAAGGAAAGAAAAAATCAAACTCTAATAAGGATAAACCCCGTGAAGAAGACGAACAACAACCGGAGGGAGAAATTGACGAATCTTTGGCGCAAATGCAGAAGTAAGTTACTCCAATCAGCTTTGCAATTGTTTTGAATGTACTTTGAATTGATTTGATAGGTTAGAAACTGTCAATCGAATTTACAGCATGAAATCTCGTCACACTTGTTATACATTCCATGACGATTTTTCACTTTCAGAAAACAAATTATGAACAATCGTCGAGATGTTCCACCAAACTATGACGATTTAGTCACTGCATACTAAATTTCGTAGTTTTGCATGTCTAGAATCGTCAGGTAATCATACATTTCTTTGACGAGTTTCTGCTAAATCGTCTCAATATTGTCGCAAACCATGACGAGTTTAGACCTAGAAAATTTAGGTGTTGTCCAGTTTTTTGAAAAACTCGTAATGCTTTACCTTGACGATTTAGGGAAGGGCTGAGTGAAATCGTCATACATTTGTGAAATTCCTTGACGATTTAGTAGTTCTGATGAAAATCGTCGTATAGTCTTTAGTTTCCATGACGATTTACTGTGTCAGTTACTTGTTAATTGATTTGGTTTGTGTATGTCTTAAGGTTAGAGAAGATCAAAAGGGGAAAAAGACAAATGCCACCCGAGGGTTCAAAACCAAGTCTTCATACTACCAGACAGCGACCCGTGATAATCCGTGAGCCAAACCCTGATGCAATTCCTACTCCTATGGAGTTCGATGATGATGCTAATGTTCCAAGGGATGAAGATGATATTCCAGATGACGTGCTCCAACTGCAATTTGATAAATACGGAAGTGGTGGGGTAAACCCAAGTGAGGAAGGTGATGATGATGATGAGGAAGGTGATGATGATGATGATGAAAGTGATGGTGAAGACCAACCCCAAGGTGAAGACCAACCCCAAGGCAAAAAGAAAGCTAAACCGAAGGAATCACACATTCCCGATCCAATTCTGATGCTACCAAAAGAATATGGACCTTACGGGGTACCAGCTGATGGTGGAGAGGTTCTTTTCGGATACAAAACCTATTGGGCTCAAACAGTCTACACTACATGATAATATACTTGTCCTTTGATTCTCATTTAAGATACGTTTAGCTAATTGGTTGATTGTTATTAATAAATTTCTATCTCGTAGGATCATTCGAATGCCACTAGACTATTGAGGCACCAAACGGCGTACCACAATATGTCCAACTGGAAGCTTGAAGATGAATGTGAAAATTTCGTAGAGATTGTTGACAACTCCGGTCTGAGGCCAATCGTGGACAACTCTGTTATCAACTATGACAGCGAGACAATATCAGCATTCCGTGAGAGGTATTATGCGGAGACAGACACCATGCATTTTGGGTTCGGGGAGATGGGGCTCACTCCTGAAGATGCTCATCATACATTCAAGGTCAAAATTGATGGGAAATCAACCAATGAAGGATACGAAAAGCAACTCACTTTTAAGAGACTTGCTGAATTATGCGAAGAGTTGTTTGGGTGGAGTGAGAATGAGACGGACTCATGGTATATGAGAGACAAATATGGCAAACCGAAGAGGGAGTTCAATCTGGTAAGGTTGAGAGAGGAGTATTCGGGGACCAAGAAAAAAGATGAGGATTCTCCACTGGAAGATCATGAAGTTAGGGCTGCTGTTGCGGCTTAACTCTTATATGTCCTCGTTATTTGTGTATTCCCTTCGTCTGCCGGTAACAGGGTGAACGCCAACTACCTCCAGCTATTACATCCCTTGGATAAGGTGAACGAGTACTTGTGGGGAACAACCATAGTGTCACACGTGAACACGGCGCTGAGAAAGGTATCCCGTCATAAAACTGCTCAATTCAATTGCAACTCGTCTCTGCTGCAGGTAATATATGGATTTTTGGTGGTTTTAGTTTGTACCTATTCCGTACATATATATGGAGTGTTGTTTATGTGTAGTTGACATTCTTCACAGATGTGGATATATGAACACTTTCCGAAACTGATGGCAGCGCATGAGAGGTGGAAGGATCTGCAAAAGGTAGGCCAATGGGAACCAGATCAACCAAGAAGCAAGAGGTACATCTTCACGGGGGATCAGCTGAAGGGTAAAAAGAATTGGTACCTTTTTGTTCGCCATAGATTGGACACCATGGAGGCACAAGATGTGGTTTTTGAGCCCTACAGGGAGGATAGGACTAAGGGAAAGATGCCACCAAGAGAACAAATTTGTTTGTACAATGGTCCTTTGTGGCATCCCCTTGGGCATACAATGTACGATCCGAGCAGAATAATGAGGCAAGTCGGGTATATTCAAGATCGTCCATTTGGAAAATGAAGATATGGTAAATTCAAAGTGGATCGTGAAAAATCAAGTGCTGACATTGGGCGTATTAACGCAGTTTATGATCCAAAGCCCTTGAACCAAAATTGGAACGAACAAATGGATAATTTGATAGACGCAGATCTTTTATGGGATCCGGTGGTGCTTGGACATGAGAGCACAAGACGATACTTGGAATGGTACCGTGAATTCACGCATGCAAAAGTGATACGCGGGGAAGGGAAAGTCAATCTCCCTCGTGGCCGTGGTGGACGTGGGCGTAATACTGTGCATGATGATTCTTCGTTGTACAAGTTATGCGTAAGTATATATTTTGCAATTGAGTTGTTTAAGATTCCTACTTAGATTACTCAAATATCTAACTCATGTATATTTTTTATGATAATA
>JAJJMA010147815.1:0-16567 GCA_023529015.1 Papaver nudicaule
GCCAAGGCCACGCCACAAGACGCGGCCACAAACAAACTGGCCTTGGCGCCATGAACCATGGCGCCACAACAAGTTGGCCTTGGCCAAAGACCAAGGTCTTGGCGCCATAATTCATGGCGCCATGGAACAAGCGCAAAGCGCCTTAGAAATTTGGGCCTGGCCAAAGGCCAAGGCCATGGCGTCATGAGCCATGGCACCACTACTATAAACCTAGCGCAAGGCGCTTCAAAGAACTTGGCCCTGGCTAAAGACCAAGGCCGTGACGCCAAGAGCCGTGGCGCCATAGATGTACGAGTAGAAAATCTGCATAGGTTCGTAAGACACCATATCCATCAGATCTACTCATACATACAGTAACTTCAAACAAGATTCAATGGCACGAGGACCATTAGAACAATACCGAAGATAACATAACAGTAATCAAAGGTTCGAGATATAAAAGCAAAGGCTAAATATATAAAGATTTATATGTATTTCAATGTCGAGATTACATGGAATATAACCCTAAGGAACCAGAGGAGATACAGACCTAATCCCTCTCTTGCCGCTTAGGTTCTACCCAAAAAGAATCCAACCCTTACAAAGTTTTCCAAGCTCGCCTTATATAGGCCGAGCTTGGGTGGTTTACAGTTAATAAGACAAAGGACTAAATCGTGGTGGTGTCAGTCCTTGTCGAGTAAGGCGGTTTATTCGGTGGCGCTCCGAGGTTGATTCTGGGGCTTCGGTCCTTTGGGGCTGTCCGAATCCTTTCCTTCCGAGTCTTTACTTCGTTCGTGTGTGACCTCTTCTTCTTTGGGCTAGTCCGAGATTTCACTGCTGATCCTCTCGGAGTGGTTAGGCTTCTTGGATGCGAGACACGTGTTCCGAGGGGTTTTACCCCCTACATTTTGCCTCTTTCCTTTCCTTGTATCGAAGATGCGAGGAAAGGAAATTTCTCTTTCTGCCACCTCCTTGTCAAGTATCCCCCCTGCTTGCCAGGTGCATGTTTTTTGACATGTTCTCCTAGGCTCATGGCTTTTCACCTTCTGACCGGTAGCGCCGGTTTTTCTCCACTATTTAAGTTTCGGTTCTCCCTCTAAAACTCCTTTAGTCTTTTCGTTTTCATCTTTCTTGGCGCCGGCGTTCTTCTTCCGTGAAACCTCAATTTGTATCTTCATATCAGGTGAACTATCCGTTCCTTTCTTCTTGACCCATTGTTTTAATCTTCTCTTTCTTTCATAAAGTTGGTTTCTTTAGGATTTTCCCTTCTTTCCTTTCTCTATTTTCAAGTTGCCTCTGCTATTTCCTTCCGCCGGCGATATTGCCTTTTCCTATCTGTATTTTCTTTTTCCATGTCGTCTTTTTCCATGATTGAGGCCCTTTCTTTAAGGATAAATGGTGTGGATCCTGATGGAAGGGGCTTTCAAATTGAGTCCCTTGATTCTCCCAGATTGACTCCGGAACTGGTCAGGGAGTATCAATGTAGCGAGGACACACTTGTGGTGACGTTTCATCAGATAACTGCTGGGTTGCTTCTTCCTCTTTATCAGTCTTCTAATCCTTTGTTCCTTGAAATCCTTTGTTCTCTTCCTAAACCCCGAGGGGTGATGCAGCTCACTTGCAGCTCTATTTACCTTATCAATCAGTGGGTTCTTAATTCTGAGAATAATTCCCCTGCCGGGTCCACAGCGAAGTTCTATTTTCCTTCCAAGAACTTCTTTAGGCACTACAAGCCCTTTTTAACTTTAGACAATGAGTTAGCTTCTTGGGGGGTTAGCTTTCGGATGGTGGAAGGCAGCGAGGATATCCTCCCCGAATCTTTGAAATATTCAATGGACGAAGACTGGTCTTCGGAGCCTATACTTCTCAGAGGTCCTATACTCCGAGGCTGGAAGGACTCTGGCCGATTCTTTGTTCGGACCGAGTTTAATGCAGGTCATGAGTTTGAGACTCGACATCTGTTTTCTATTCATTTTTCTGACGAGGATAAGAGGTTATCTCGCTCATTTTCGGGAAAGGGTAAGGATGTCATCGCTGAGCCCTCGGGCAACGTAAAGCGTCCTCGATATAATGAGGAGACTATGCAGCAGGTAACAAATACTCTCTTTTCGTTCCTTTCTGAAGTATTCATACTTGCCTCTATTTGTTTCCTGAAGAAGACGGATCCTTATCTGCAGGGACAGCCTTTAGGTGCCCTAAGCCTTAGTCGTGGTCCGATGAATTTTAACTACGGGGGAAATCCCGGAGTTTCACGGCCGCTGAAAAAATCTGTTTTGCAAAAGATTCTGAAAGGAGTTTAAACTGGTCGTCGCCAGGCTACTGCAGTTCCTCCGAAGGAGGCTACGAGTGCTAGCAAGGAAACATCGGCATCGAAGGCGACTGAAATGTTTATCAAGGAGGTGTATGCCACAAATCCTCTAAGTACCTCGCCTTTTATCGCCTGTGGTGCCACTGCCTCAGCTATAGTAGTTCCTTCAGCTGCGAGGGCGAATGCTTCTTCGGAGTTTGTTCTTTCGACTTCTTCCGCGCCGAAGGTTGCGTTTAGTGCCTCTGCCTCAGCGATGGTAACTTCCATGAATGTTATTAGTGAGCCTTCTATTCTTTCCTCAGAGAAGATTGTTACGCCAGTGGACCTCCTTGTTCCCCGAGAGGATGGTTCGTATGTTGAGATGGATTCTTCCAAGGAACTCGTCGCCGGTTTTCCACAAAGTTCGATGTTTCCGCCTGCCCCGAGTTATGCTTGTAGATATAGGCAGTCTTATACTGCCGAGAGGTTTAAAGAGGTCTTGTTTGAAAATTATAACCCTAGCGAATTTACTACCGAGGTTTCAGCTTGTTTTGAAGCCTATGCCTCGGATCCCGCAGAGCAGCCTTTAGATCCGGATTTCTGCAAGAAGCTTGGTGATCTCTTCGGAGGTGACTGTCCTCGTGCCGAATATAATCTTCGCCATCCTCCCTTGTCCTATGAGGAGAGTTTGTCCATTCTTCAGGCGGTGAGTTGTGCTTTTGCTGCTCATGCCGATGTCGCCGGAGCGTTTTGTTAATCTGTTTACTTAGTCTTTGCTGTTTTTTGCTAGGGCGATTACCATGCCTCTGGTCTCCTGGCTCATAACTTTGATCAAGCTGGTGAGGCCGAGTATCATGAACGAGAGTTTTATCGGATGCAACAGGAGCTGGCTCAGGAGAAAGTTCATAGTGCTGAGGCGAAAAGACAATCGATATGTAAGTCCCCTGATTCTTTTGTTGTTTTTGGGTACATTTGTTTGTTGCAGTGTTGCTAAGAACAGATTTGCTACTTGCTTTTGAAAAAAGGCGAGCTGGAAGAGCTCGAGAAATAACTTCAGGAGGCCAGATTGGCTATTGATCGACTTCGAAATGGTCGACAATCGTCTCTGATTGCCTCAAGTAGCGAAGGCTATTGTAGCGATAGTGCTATGTTGTTGGAAGAAAGGGATAGAGCTTTAGAAGATGTAAATTATTACAGGGCGAGGAGGCAAGAGGCTGCAAGTCTTTTCGTAAAAGAGAGAAAAAGAGGGGATCAAGCCGAGCGCCTTCTCGAAGAGATTAAAAATAAGAATACGTTGTTGTCCCGAGAGAATCATTTTTTCCAACTAGATGTGACTCGACTGACGCAAGAGCGAGATGCAGCTCGCTCGGAGAGGTCGGTCAATGCCTCTGGTAGGGTTTTAATTGAAAGGTTAGAGGAGAAAATCAGAGATTTGAAGGTGCAGCTGTCTACACAGAAGAATGTTAATAAGGACTTGGTTACTGAAAATGATGTTTTAAAAAGGAGTTGTACTGATATATGCCGAGAACTTGCTTTGGCAAATAAGTCGAACGTCCAGACTGCTGCTCTTGTTGATGAGTACCATATAGAATTAGCCAAAAGTGGGGCCATTGCTTCTGAGGATGTCAGAAAGAATGTCTCGGTGCCTCGCTTTACTAATTAGCACGAGGTTGCTGAATATATGGTTTTTAAAGAAAGTAGGGAGCTAACCCTAAATTCTTTGTGCTTTCTTCGCATCCTTGGTTGAGTTTTGTCATCCTATTATTCTTATGTTTTGTGTCTCGTATTTTCAGGTATCGAAGCTAATTTAAAGAAGCAGGTTGTTGACGCCGAGGCGGCGAGGGACGATGCCTCTAGTCAGCTGGTGACTGAATCCGAAAGGAAGTTGGAGGCTGAAAGTAAGGTTAGGCAGTTGACTCAAGAACTATCCGAAGAACGCCAACGCCGCTCTGCTGATTCGGTTCGATTTTCTCAAGAGCTTGAACTCGAACGCAAGCGTCGTTCTGAAGAAGTGGCAAATCATGCTGAACTGCTATCCAAGGAACAAGAGCTTCGTCTTGAATGTCAGGCGAGTGTGAGGGGCCTGGTGATCGGTTTTGCCCTTGTGCACCATGAGTTAAGACATGGTCAAGCTGTAGAAGAACTTCTTTCCCGATCCGCTCTAACTACTGCCTTTGCCACCAGTATGGCCTGTCGAAAGCATGGTCGCTCCCTTTTCAGGACCATCGGTGTTGAACCTCCTACTTATGGCCCTATAGGAGCACGCGACTCGGATGTTGTTTCTCCTATTGATGAGTACCTACTCCCTCAGGAGGTTTATGTGGCCTTAGCTAGAGATGAGCTTCGGAAGAGGGGCTTACTGGAAAAGTTTTTGAAGGTGTCTAGTGGTGGTGATGACGATGATAATGCTAAAGGTGATGATTCAGGGAATCTTGGTGATGCTGCCGAAGCTACCCGTGATGGCCCGGGCGGATCCGTTCATGCTCCCGAGGATGATCCTCGTGATGGTGCCGATTGTCCAAAAGATAGCCTTTGACTTATGTACTTATGCTTTTCCTTTTTTAGCTGTGCCCACGTCATTTGTTTATACACGCGTTTTTTGTTGTCACACCTCATGCCCTGCAGTTATATATATAAAGAATTTATTTTTCTATTGTTATGCCCCTCCTCAAGGCTGCTTTTTGTTTGAAGGAGGACCCTTGGCTGAGATTCACTTGTAAATGCAAGCGAATTAACTGCCTCGGGGTTCCATCTTCCTCTATAGGTAGATGTTAATCCCTTTTATCGTCCCCTCGGCGCCCGAGAATGTGAGGTCCTCGTGGCCGTTTGGTAGTGAGTACGAATGCATCGCCAGCTTTTGTAGCCTTGATTCAAAGTGCTCACCGCTAACGGGGTGTCTTGTGGGTAGAGGACCGTGCCATATAACTCGTAGGGCCCTTACGATTTATATGGTCATCGGCTCTGTGCCTGCTATTCGAGGTCTTTATGTTTTTTGGCGATTTTTGCCTTTGGCGTTATAGCCTGTTTGGCGTTTTTTGCCTTTGGCGTTACAGCTTGTTTGGCGTTACAGCCTGTTTGGCGTTTTTTGCCTTTGGGTTACAGCCTTTGTGATGGATCTTAGCCAGGAGGTTTCGTACCTGCCCTGACAGGATCTGGAATTTGATTCCGAAAGGAGTTGCATCAATGAGTGCTATTTTTATTTATTAAATCTCTTCGAATACTGCTTACAAAAGAAATTACGTTCTCAAACAGGTGTTTCATGTGCTTTCCCTCCACTGGGGTTTTTAACCTCTGGCCTTCGAGGTTGATCAAGCTATACGTGTCGTTGTCAAGTTGCCTTTCGATGACAAATGGTCCTGCCCAGAAGGGTTCTTGCTGGATGTTCTTGCCTTCGCTAGACTCGCCTAATTGTTTGCTCGGAGTCTGGAGGCTGCCTGCTGCCACGAGGAACTGTTCTCGGTTCTCGAGACACTGGCTCTCTTCGCTGCCGTCTTGTTTTTCGCTTAGCATTCCAGCTTCAGTGTCAGCTATAAATTTTTCTATGCTCTCGTCCGATATCCTTGGGTTCTTAGCTTGTTCCGAGCATTCCTTGCTACCTTCTTTTGCCTGAACATCTATTTTGTGGCAAGCTCGAGCCTCGGTAGGATCACCTGGGATCTCCGCAATCCCTCTTGGGGTTGGGAACCTGATTCTTTGGTGCAAGGTGGACACGACACCCATAATGCTGTGCAGCCATGGCCTTCCCACGATGGCGTTGTAAGGAGAGTCTATGTCCACCACGCAAAATAAGGTTGGTTGCTTTTGGCTGCCAGCATGAATTGTGAGCATTAGCTCCCCCCGAGGTGTTGATGGCTTTCCATTGAAACCGAATATGTTGTATGCCGAAGGTACCAAAGCGACTTTCTTACCCTTCATCTTGTCAAATGTTTGCCCGAATAGTATATCTACAGAACTCCCGGGGTCCACCAATACTTTAGGCATGGCTATCTTTCCCATTTGAAGGGTGATGACCAAAGGGTCATTATGCAATCTTCCCTCGTTAGGGATGTCTGGTGCTGAAAAGAACACGGGCTGCTTCTGCCACTCCTCTAAGCGATTCTTTGTGATCACACTGAGTATCTCTTTACCCTCCAAATCCCTTTTATGGATGCGACCTGCCTGGATTCCTTCTAGTCCCTTTGTATGAACAATGGAATTGCAAGCTCCGAACCTTGGAATATCCCTGTCGATTGTAATCACATAAGCTTCGTGCTTTGGCTCCTCCTTAAGTTGTGGTTGATTTGGGGGTGGTTTAGGTATCTCTAGAAGGTGTTTGAATTGTTCTCTGGCTATAAAGAAATAAATCTGATCCTGCGCCATAACGCAGTCCTCGGTGGTATGTCCGTAAAACTTGTGGAATTGGCAGTATTCTCTTGAATTTTTCGTGTGTTTCGGCTGGTTTCCCCTACTTCGGGGATATCTGATCTCGCTGGCAAATTCAGACTGCTCGATGATCCGAAGAGCATCTTCGATGGGCACACAGAGCTTTGGAAGTTTCCTATCGTGAAATGCAGGAAATCCTGGTTTAACCGTCCCAAATTTTTTGTTTCCTTGTCCTTGTTGGCTACTGTTTCCTTCGGACTCTCCCCGAGGGTTGTTTCCTCGGTTATCATTGTACTTTCTGTTATCATGGTACTTGCCGTCACCGAATTTGCCTTCGTTCCCATACCGACCGTTATCATCTTGCCTTCCTCGCTTCGACTGGTCCCCGAATTGAGTGTTCATTGCTTGTCCTCGCTCTTCAAGCGATAAGTTGTTTATTGAGTGGACCTGATTTAAGATTGTTTACTTCCCCAAGGCTGCTTGCTCCTTGATTTCCTCCAAGGTAATTCGTTCCTTCTGGTATTTTCGAAGGTCTTGTAGCGTCTCGAGGTTCTTTGAGAAAAGTCTGTCATATAGAGGATGGTCTTTATCCAGAGCATTGAGGAATGCGCATACTTTGTCTTTTTCCGTAGCTCCATTTCCCACCTCTACACACTGTTCGGTCCATCTGCTCGTTAGACTTTTTGTCGACTCTCCCGGGCGTACCCTAATGCTGAATAGTTTCTCCACCCCAGGCTTGGAGGAGTTGTTGTACAGAAAGTGCAGTATAAAAACTTTGGAAAGCTCCTCGAAGGATGAGATCGAGCCGGCTGCGAGATTATCATACCAGGCGAGAGCTTCTCCTTTCAAGCTAGAGGGGAAATACTTGCAGAGCACTTCGTCTCTATTAGCGTAAGCCAAAAAGACTCGGAGATACATTTTGATATGCACGGTGGGGTCTTCCGAACCATCGAAAATGGAGGTGAAGGTGGGCATTGTGCACTTTACTGGAATTGCCAACGAAAGGATTTCGGGGCTTAGTGGAGAGCGGTTAACATCATTCATGGCTTGAGTGAGTTTTATCCTGTCACTTGATTGGATTCGGTTGTCAAAAAGCTCTGCTCGGAGTGCCTTGATTCGATCCAACATTACTTGATGTAGGGCCTTTGCCTCGGCATCCTTCTTCGTTGGGTTACCTTCGCTGAATATCTATATGCTTTCCTTCGTACGCTGGAGGCTCGGTCATTTTGCTAGATACCGTGATTCCTTGACCTTTGCTGGCGCCCTTGGTCTTGATGTTCGTTTTGGATACGGAGGGTTCCTTCGGCTGAGATACGTTGTTTGGACGAGAGTGTCCCTCGCTGCATCCTCTGTAGTTGGAAGCCGATTTTTCTGCCACTTTTTTGTTTGCCTCGGCCAGCTGCTTTTTTAGCTTTTTTATTTTCCTGTTTTTCAAAATTAACTTTCTAAATCTCGCAGCTCTCGCCGTATTTTCTTTGGTAGGTTGGTGTTCGGGCATGTTATTGTCAGGATCGGACGCTTCGTCCTCCTCTTCGTCGTTTTCCCCATTTTCATCTTGTATTTGCTTTTGGTGTGGTTCTTCAGCCTCTGGAAATCCTTCTCCCTCGGGGCCTAAGTCTTCTACATACACTTCGTTCTCGTTTACTGGTTCCCTGTGTTGGCCTGTGCTAGCCGCCACCTCGGGGGATAACCCTTTACTTGTCGAGAATCTAGTGTAATGTTGTCTTGATGATCCGGTCCCTTGCTTCGAGGATCCTACTCGCTGCTTCGGAGCCTGGTCCGATTTTGAAGCCATCCTGGTTATGACCTGTCAGAAAACAAAAAACCCGTGAGGTCCAAGGCGGCTAGCGCAGTGTACTTTGTCGGCCATGTAAGTCTGTACACTGCAACGGATTTTTCAGACGAATTTTTAATATAAGTTGTATTTGCCCTTTTTAGGTATATCCTTAACTACTTATTTTGTCTTTTAGCTCAAATCATCTTCCTCATCAGTTTCTCTTATGGAAATTCATCCCCAAATATAGCAGGAATTTAAAAAACCCTAAAATGAATTTTCACAAATATTTTTCCGTAATCGTTTCTCCCAAGGCTAGAATCCTCTGTTAAGTATTTAAAGCGAGAAGGAACTGCCCCTTTTAGAAATCGGTTTTACCATACCAAGGTTTTGAAACTCTTTAATGGATGATTTTATCACCTGATGCTGTGCTCAGAAAACTCTTAAACATGCTAAAGCCTTTAAGGTTCTTTTAGATGCTTAAGGTACAGGAGCTTCTTTTGAGAAAACAAGCCTTTGAAAATCTTTTAAAAGGATAAGAAAAATATGCTAAAAATTTGAAACCCGAAAAATCACAGGCAAACCCTAAGTTGTTTTAATCATCCCTGTTTCTAGCGCCAAACTGTACGAGTAGAAAATATGCATAGGTTCGTAAGACACCATATCCATCAGATCTACTCATACATACAGTAACTTCAAACAAGATTCAATGGCACGAGGACCATTAGAACAATACCGAAGGTAACAGAACGGTAATCAAAGGTTCTAGATATAAAAGCAAAGGCTAAATGTATAAAGATTTATATGTATTTCAATGTCGAGATTACATGGAATATAACCCTAAGGAACCAGAGGAGATACATACCTAATCCCTCTCTTGCGCTTAGGTTCTACCAAAAAAAGAATCCAACCCTTACAAAGTTTTCCAAGCTCGCCTTATATAGGCCGAGCTTGGGTGGTTTACAGCTAATAAATCGTGGTGGTGTCAGTCCTTGTCGAGTAAGGCGGTTTATTCGGTGGCGCTTCGAGGTTGATTCTGGGGCTTCGGTCCTTTGGGGTTGTCCGAATCCTTTCCTTCCGAGTCTTTACTTCGTTCGTGTGTGACCTCTTCTTCTTTGGGCTAGTCCGAGATTTCACTGCTGATCCTCTCGGAGTGGTTAGGCTTCTTGGATGCGAGACACGTGTTCCGAGGGGTTTTACCCCCTACAATAGAACTAGTGCAAAGCGCTTTAAACTTATCCTTGGCCAAGGGCCAAGGCCGTAGCCCCTTGGGCGATGGCGTTATGCACTCCTATGCACTTGCGCTCCATGGGCACTACAGTCATATTTGGTCATGCCAGTTAGTCATACAACTCTACTCAACTCAACTACGCAATATTCGCATATCACTCGAGACATCAAAAACATCACACGGGGGGATAACTTTAGGGGTATTGGTCTGGCGGTCTACGGCAGTTGAAAGAAACTGATGGAGATAGTGGACAGTTACGAGAAGATTGCGTGAGTGGGCATGATCTACACGACTCAGGCAGTTGCGGAAACCAACTCATGTCCTCCACTCCCCCACTCTTCCACGACTTCCACCTTCTCTGTCGAGAGATCAGGGTGAGTTCAAAACTATAAATAGAGGCTTCCTCTATCTTCCAAGGCAGAACGGCTAGAACACAGAAACAGAAACAACAGGAACATCAGAGCCTCAGAGAAAACACACCTGAGAATCCAAACACGTTTCTAGCCTTGGAGATTTCTAGTCGACTTCACGACGGAGATCTTGAACTCTTACACCCAAAACACATCCTCAACCCGATCTCAAGTTTCTTCGTTGTTTCCCTCCCTAGACCAACCTTTATTCTCTCTGTGACCGAAGCAAGACGTGAACGACCATTTTCTTGGTTTAGGCTCGACTTTTCGACTTTGATCTCCGAGCACTACGAAAGTACCCAGAGACGGTACATTGTTTTTGCAGGTAAAAACAGTAGACAAGGATCATTCCGATGTCCACTTATTGTAGTTCTGTTAGTCGAGATCTTGGATCCTATTCTGGCACGAAAAATACTTGTGGTAGAACGCGTTGATCATTTCGCTCCACATACCAATGCTAGGCAAGATTGTTGTAGGCTCTTCCAGCGTGGGGCTTGGGAATTTTCTGAGCCTCAGCACTTGGTGGTGTCGATGCTCCCCTCTTGGTGAGAGGGATCCTCTACACTTTGTGTGAGCACGGTCGTTGGTGCTGGTAGACAGATAGCGTCGTCTCCTCCTCTGGGTTTTGGAGTAGTCTATCAAAATCGTCTTTTAGTGACGTACTTGTGTTGCGGCACTTTCCGCGTCGAAACTCTATTTGAGTAGGGATGGTCTCATCATCACGGTGGGTTAGTACCAGCAGCAGCCCTATGAGTTCCTTTGGCTGGTGAACCTGACGATGGCTTCGTAGTTAAGAGTTTGGGGACAAGCCAAGAGCTCCATATGGGTAGCGACAAATTGATTTGGTCTTCTGTAAGTTCGTTTTGCTGCTTGGCTAATCCTCCGTGGTTAGTTTCTTTGGCACTTCCCTTTCCTTTAAGGTGGCATCCTTGATCCTGATCGAAGAAGATGGGTTACTACGAGGCGTGCTAATTGGATCTGGATTCGCAGGAGTTGTTGGGACGGTAGGGGTTACTGGAACAACAAGGTTTATAGAGGCCACGCCAGGATTAGTTGGAGTAGGCGTGACGATGGGTGTGACAGGGTTTGCTGAGACAGTAGGTGTTACAGGGAAGCATCGTGGGTAGTTTGGATGCTGGGACGCTGAATGTGGGTGGACTGGTAGGTGTTGCGCTGGAAGTCACAGTACCTTCAGTTGAAGAGTTAGGATTTTTTTTTGTCTGACCCTGCCCTGAGTTCAACCATTTTTGAGAAAATCTTCTGAAATCGAGAGATTGATCTCCCACTGTGGTCGCCAAATGTTTTTACCTGAAAAACATATGTACCGTATATGCGTAATTTGTAGTGCTCGAGATCAAGATCGAACAAGACGAGCCTAAACCAAGTCAATGGCCGTTCACGTCTTGATTCGGTCACAAAGAGGATGAGGTTGGTCTAGGGAGGGAAACATTGAAAGAAACTTGAGATCAGGTAGAGAATGTGTGTTTCTGGGTGTGAGAGTTCAAGATCTCCGTCGTGAGGGTGACTAGAGATCTCCAAGGCTAGAAGTGTGTTGAATTAATCAGGTGTTTGCTCTGAGGCTATGGTATATTCAACTGTTCTGAATGTTCTGCCTTGGAAGATAGATGAAGCCTCTTATTTATAGCGTTGAACTCACCCTAATGTCTCGATAGAGAAGGTGGGAGTCGTGGAAGAGTGGAGAACATGAGTTGGTTTCTGTAACTGCTGGAGTCGTGTAGAACATGCCCACTTGCGCCATCTTCGTATAACTGTTCACCATCTCCATCAATTTCTTCATAACTGTCATAGACCGCCAGACCAATACCCCTAAAGTTATCCCCCCGTGTGATGTTTTGATATCTCGTGTAGTATGCATATGTTGCGTAGTTGTGTTGAGCTAAGCAGCGTTGCGTGGCTATGGCCATGATTTGGCCAAAGTAGGTGTGGAGATATGGCCTAGTGGCCACGGCCTTGGTGGCGCCGTGGGTTTTGGCGTTATGGATGCTAAGGATGCTGGCGCCATGGCTAGTGGCCATGGACTTGTTAGCGCCAAGGATGGTGGCGCTATGATCTTTGTGCCATGGCCTAGTGGCCATGGACTTGTTAGCGCCAAGGATGTTGGCGCTATGAGGTGTAGCGCCATGAGGTGTGGCGCCATGGCCTAGTGGCCATGGACTTGGTAGTGTCGTGGATGCTGGCGCTATGAGCTTTACGCCATGGCCTAGTGGTCATGGCTTTAGTAGCGCCAAGGATGTTGGCTCTATGAGGTGTGGCGCCATGGCCTAGTGGCCATGGACTTGGTAGCTCCGTGGATGCTGGCGCTATGAGCTCTGCGCCATGGCGTGGTGGTCATGGCTTTGGTAGCGCCAAGGATGTGGCGCCACAACCTTATGGTCACGGCCTTGGCCTTTGGCCAAGGCAATTTTGCTACGCCATATTTAATTATGGCATGTTTGTGTACTTGGACTATGTCATTTTTAGGCCATAATATTTTAAGCCATGCTATCTTTGAGCTGTTTGCATGTTACTCAAATCTATGACTTGTTTAGGTGCGCTTAGGCTATTTAAGCCGTCATGTGTTACTCAGGAAGCTCTGGACAGGCCTAGAGTTGCGATACTCTGAGGTTTTCATTGAGACTCAGATGTTGAGTCGTATTTTAAGAGGAAACTCGAGAGGGTGCGTCTCTATCTTGACCGAGATTAGGCGAGGGCCTAAGTTCTTTAAATATTGAGGAGGAAACCCGAGAGGGTGCATCTCTATCAATCCTACACCATAGTACCAGTGAGCGATTTAGTTCTGATGTCGAGGAATTCGAAGCGATGTCGACATGAAGTAAATTGGTGGTATTATGAGTTGGTGAGCTGTTTAGCGTTGTGCTATGATATTATTCTCTCCACCCGGGGAGTTATAAGAGAGAACTCAGAGTTCATATTCGGCTTACATAACAGGTTGTATTCAGAGCCATAGAGATGTGCCTGAGTAGGCAATCGCACTACAATATCATTCTCTCTACTCGGAAGCTATAAGAGGGAACTTGTAGAGCTATAGAGATCTGCCTGAGTAGGCAATCGCCTCTTGGGAAGGCATAACAGAAGAAGATTTTACGATTTTATCCTTTTTCCATTTTTCAGCATCTACAGTCATATTTCATATGTCTCCCTTAAGAGCGCAGAGCCCCGCAAGCCTACAGAAGACCGTGTACCACCAACGGAGCCACTAGCAGATGAAGCATGTAAGCGTAGGCCAGATAGTCCTACGCCTTCCTCTACCGGAGGAACTCCATATGTAACCCACATAGCCAATTGTATTATCTTATAGCTTAGTAATACTGGATCACTGAGGGGATGTCCTCAGCGATTGCTATAAATATGGACTCTCTTCCCTTAAGAGAGAGGCGAAAATTTTGGTGGTGTTCTTGACTTGCGCATAGACCCCCTTTAGGATTCCATTGGAGAGTGTCTTTTTATACCAAGAAGTGCACATGAGTAGAAATATCTGGGGTAATTGAGCCTAGCTAGTAAATTTCCAGCTGCTACATTTTGGCACCGACTAAAGGGATTCGACTTAACCTTGTCCAATCGGGGAAAAATAGTTGATCTTTGGTTGTTTTCGATGTTTCATCGAGTTGTTTTTCTTTATTTTCTTGCATCTTTACTTCCTGCATATTTCCCTTCAGCATTTTTGATTTCATCTCTGTACATTCAACACCTTTACTTCTAGTCATTTACTGCTTACATTTCCATTTCAGAACCTTTACTTTCAACACATTTACCAATTTGATTCAAGATCTCGTACCGACAAGAACTTGTCCACATTTCCCATTCAGTTCTTTAAATTTCAGTCATTTACAACTTTCATTTACAGTTTTCATTTACACCTTTCGTCTTTAGTTTTTTTTTTTTCATTATTCTGGATCACGACAAGAGAAGTTGTGTTGTGAAATCTCTTCTCAGGGAAACACACACATAAAAACTCAACCCACATATCACAAAAAAGTTCACTTAGCTCGTCTTTCAAAAAGAGATGTTTCCAAAATCAACAGTCGCTTTCGCATTCATTCATCATACATGAAAAATAATTTTCAAAAACCGCACCTTCACTTATTTTCATAGTTAGAATATGCCTACGAAAAAACGCGTACGTACGGTCTTAAAACTTACTTGCAAAAATATTTGCTTGGCTCAACCTTGAAAAGCTTTCGGGTACGTGCGGTTCCAATTCCGGAGGTAACATCATGCATTTTTTTCTTTTTTCAGCGCATTAGTCCTCCGCACAGTAAGGGTGCGAAGATCTGCTATCTAATAAGATCATATTGCCGACCAATAACAATCGGTATCAATATCTCTCAAAAGGTTAATTCTCCGCAACCCCACTAGAAAATCATAAAACTAGGGAAATCTAACTGTGCGTCTAAGGTGCGCTGAAAAACGCAGGATAAATTTCGTGGAAGCCAGTGAGAGATGTTACGTGCGACCCAACTTCGGTTGTTGGTCACGTGCAAATCTAGTAGCTCACACAAAATCCAAGCCTTCATCAATCAAAACAGGTATCAGCAGAAAATCATCAGTCGAAAGAAAAAGCAATGGATTCAGGCGCACCAAGAAAACCTGCAGAAATAAACCATAAAAGTATGAAGGAGTCAAAGAAAAGGAAAGCGCAACGCAGTTAAGAATAAGCCAGCAGTTGAGCAGCGGTGAGAAGAAAAATACTATAAATCAAATTAGACGCAGTAATAAGAAAATTAGATGAAATTTCAAAAGAATCAAAGGAGCAGTCATCATACAGTAGAGCATTAACGGAGATTATAATGGAAGGAGAAATAATGCACACAAGACGAGAGAAGAGCACGTCTGCGTTAGAAAAAAAATAAGAAGATGCTTAAAAGAAAGCCCTCTAATCGGCAATATGGGGGACGAAGCATATCAATTTTATTTTCCGTGCAAAAATAATCCGAAGACTGTGTCTTGACTATCACGTAGTGGGAGGTCGCTACTCCAATATTGAGAGGAGCAGGATAAAAGAACGAAATGCGTTCGACTATGTGAATTCCGTAAGATGACAACCGTCTGTCCAAAGACGGATGTATAAGATAAAAAATGGAGTAACGGTGCGATAATAATTCAAACCCTTGACCGAGTGGGATTTCTAGCACCATCGAAATCGCCCACACAAAAAAAAAAACGCAGAAATATTTCATTGAAAACATATTTTATTCACAGGATTACATTTTAGGAGAAGCAAACAACACTACCTGAACAAAAAACAAACGATGCAGGACAGCAGCCCACCGAGAGTGGACATCACGACAAGCATCAAAAGCAGCAACGTAATTTCGATTCGAATCAATCATCATACAATCCACACTTGAGAAAGTTGGAGTGGCTTCATTCATAGAAACCAGATCGTCATTAACAACACCGGAAAAGGCTTCCAATGCATAATCGACGACATTAGCAGCGAACAACTCAAGTCGAACAAGAGCTTTTTTAGGGCATTATCCGGTCAAACCCACTAGCGTTGGTATGTCAAGCTGGTTGTCAGTTTTAGGTGTCAAAACACAATTCTTGATTTAGCCTACTAGAGTTTAGATTTCAGAATTGGGAAATAGACTAAGCAGTAAAGACCTTGAAAACGAAGACTGTGAAGACAAAAAAGACATCAATTATTCTTCATCGACAAAAGGTTAATAGGAGTTATGACTTTTATGAAAATTCTTCTGTTCTACTTTCTCTATCTTTCGAAATAGTCGGTTACTTTAGTAGTGATATTAATAGCGACTGAGATCGTGTTCTTGTCTACATGACCATATGTTATGTTGGTATTTGTTCCCACGAATAATAAGTTTACAAGAATACATGAGATAGATTCGATACCATTTGTCCATTGCAATGGTTTGCTTACAAATCACTTTTGGATATGGGTGAATCTAAAGGAGTACTCTTGAGCAAGAGTCCAGTGGATTATAGCTGAGGGCGTCTAACACGTCTAAGTACTGGTTCAGCCCAGAACTTCTAGCGGATCCAAGTTAACCCTAATCTGAATGACGACGGTTCCCGAACCGTTCGTGAACAGTGACTTAGGAAAAACTCCTGAGTTCCAAAGTATCAATTTGTACGCGTACCTTACGTGAACCTCAGATTCGATGTTTTTGGTCGTAATTTAGATGAACGGTTTGCGAACCGTCCAAAGTGAATATTCTCTGGAATTTTTCACTCGGGTTAAACTCTGACTCCTTATCTCTTAGTTGGACTTGGTTATCACGAATATATATTCTGTGGTCCATCTAACGATTCTCAATGTGTCAATAGATAAAGATTATCTCTGGTCTGTAGGATATCTATCTTGAAGTGTTTATGAGCTAATAAAACACTTGGCAAATAAATGATAAAAGATTTCCAATTGAGATAAATCTAGGTTTGCAAGTTAGGGTTTCCGAAACTTGTGGAACAAGTAACTAGTTGCTTTATTCGAAAGCTACCTATCTTGTTGAGTGCTATAAATAGAGGTGTCTAAGGACGAAAAC
>JAJJMA010147843.1:3680-58357 GCA_023529015.1 Papaver nudicaule
ACGCTAGACGAACTTAGTATTAAACCTAGTTCGTGAATCTGCGTTTGGGAACTTCTAGGGTTTACGATTCAAGATCTACCTTACGAAGTTTCTATCAAATCTTGGTCGTGATAAGATTGAAAATATTCAATCGACCCAAGATACAGGATCATGAATTTTACTTCCGACCTGTGCTTCACGATCCTCAAGTGAAGTCTTTCAATAGTCGTAGTCCAAAAGGACTTCGAGATGACGACCAACCTTTATGCAAGGATACACAGATGTGTAGAGGATTGAGATTGTATCTTGCAGAAGGTCATCTATTTATAGTGATCACCAAGGGAGGCTTTGTTTAAAGTTTAAGTAACCTTGAGTAGGGCTCAAGCAAGTTCCGGAACTAGGAAAGTCCATAGCTTGAATACCCGTTCTCAATCTTCTATTAACTTTGGACTAGGCCAATAGTTAAAGAAGACTCAACCTTGATTTGAAGTTTGCGACTTCTGGTCCAAATCATGTTTGAACATCGCTTGCGACTTCTGGTCCAAATACTTGTTTGAACATTAAGTAGTTGAATTCCATGGGCCAAGTAATGACAAGTACGAGAACTAATCATGCCTAGACCGAAAACTTCAAGATATGAAAGTTGGAAGTTTTCTCATGGCTTATATGTACACGTTCATAGAGCTGTCAAAAGGAGTTCAGGAGAATTCAGGAGAAATCTGTGAACTCGTATGTACACGTTCATACAGACCCGCTCGTTCTCTGGAATGCCTTTAAGCAACACATGTACGCGTTCATGTACGCGTTCACCGTTGAGGTCATTTCAAGAGACAATTCAACATACTCTACCTATACATAATATCACGAATGTGACAAATGCAAAGGCGAAGAATCCTAGAATACCTTCGGATCATATAAACAACATCATAGACTATTGATATGATAGAAATGACAAATACGATACGGAAAGGAAAAACCTTTCTAACCTTTAGCGAGGACGTTATGATTTATCAAGTAGTAAGCTTCGGTCTTCGTCTTCACCGGTCTTTGTCTCGATTACCTAAAACTATCCTAGTCCGAGGTTGTAGAGTAAACTTATCAAGGATTGTGTTTTTGTCACCTAAACTTAACAACTGACTTGAAATAACAATATCAGTGGGTTCAACCGAGCAATGCTCTAACAGATTTCGCTAAATGGAATCTAGATATGGAAACCACATTTCATATACTCTAAAAATGCTCGTTGGCTCTAGACCGTGACCGGCCTCCCCCCTTCAGCTCGTTGCTTTGCTCCTTATTTATACTTCTCGATGACACATCTTCATAATCTTCCAAAGATTCTCATAATTTAATCATATTCAATAGGTGATATGTGCTACATGATATGTGAGGATATTCAGCTAGTCTGCTTGCTTTCTCCACAAAGTAAAAGAATCTCAATATCTTCCTCCGTAATGTGAAAGAATCACATATTAAACTAATTCCCAAAATCAGCCACTTTTCCTTCCTCTCCTTCATGTTCACAATACACACTTGATTTAGGTAATGAAATTTTCCAAACGGTAGTTGGAAAATGTGCCTATGATGTCGACATCATTCAAATGACCCAGTGATTAAGCTTCCTGGTATCTTCTTTGTTTTGTCGGGTATATACAGGTTTGTAAAGAAACCCAATTAATCCTTTTGTGTTCAAGCTTTGGCCCAACAGCTTCGAGCCCATTTTCCTCCAAAAACAACTTTGGCAACTAGCTCAGACCCACAGTCAGCTTGTAAATCCGGATCCATCTCTTAATTAAGGTAACAGATGAATACGGCTTCCCATTTCCGTCAGTTTTACGATAAAATATCGCATTTTAGTCCAACCGAGCTTTATTTTCTAAAAACTGCAAAACTAAACAGAACCATCAAATTGTACAAAATAGAGAATTAACTAAATAAATTAGTCGGTAAAAATCTAAGAATTAAGCACCCATCACCCTCCACCACATCTGGTTTTTCCTGCTGCTGAAACTAATTCTGTGGCAACTGTAGAGGACTATTTGAAGTCAAGAGATCACATGTTGCAATTACTTAAAGAAGATTTGGTTAAATCCCAAGCTAGAATGAAGCTATTTGCTGACAGAAAACGTGTTGACAGGTCTTTTGAAGTGGGTGATTTAGTGTTTCTCAAGCTTCAACCTTACAGGCAATCTTCTGTCTCTCTTAGACGAAACTTCAAGTTGTCTAGCAGATATTTTGGCCCTTATACAGTTCTTCAGCGCATTGGTGCAGTGGCCTACAAGCTCGATTTACCAGTTGGGTCAAGAATACACCCTGTTTTTCATGTGTCGCAGCTGAAGAAAACAATTGGCACTCCAGTAACAGTTTCTCCATCTCTGTCACTGGTAGATCACTCTGGATTATTCATTGTACATCCAATAGCAGTACTTGGTTACCGCTCTACTCTTAGGAATGGCTATGCAGTCCCTCAGGCTCTTATTCATTGGTCTAACTCTGGACCTAAAGCTGCAACTTGGGAGGATGTCAGTCACATACGTGCTCAATTCCGTGATTTCATCCTTGAGGACAAGGATGTTTAAGTGGGGGAGGCATTGTCATGTACCCGCATGACCAGTTAGCCAGGGTTAGCGGTGTGTGCTAGTGCAGATGGTTAAGGCAAGGGCATTATAGGGACCTGATGTTATTTTTATGTTTTTTAGGGCAGTTATGTCGGTTGTGGTTGTAACGGTTTGATGTGTTGTCAACCGTCGATTGAGTCTGGGAGGTAGTAGTATTTATAGCTTATGATTACTGTTGTTTTGAGAGTAGAGAAAAAAATACTTTGTCTTCTTAAAATATTTATAACCGGTGAAGCAACAACTGATGAAAATAAACCGCAGATATGATTACTGCTTAAGATTTTTGACCGGTTATAAAATCAGTTGTTGCTTCACCGGTTATGATTACTGTTGTTTTGAAACTAATTATACTTTCGCAAATAATATTTGACTATCTTAAGCATAATCCATCAAAGAAATCAACCAAGCATGGATCATCAAATTATGTGACAAAAATATTTGTGAAACTATTAATTACGCACTAGGTTATTATAACCGGTGAAGCAACAACTGATTTTTGAATTAATTAATAAACGACATTCAAGAATTAATCTATTCAAATCATAATAGCCTGCAAACCATATTATTTCGATTCAAAATGGTCTAATGCCCAAAGTGATTTTTACCGTAGAACCCTAGTTACAAAATTTAGCAAGACATAGCAATGGTTTTCTCAAAATCCATTAAAATAAACCGTAGCCACCGTTGTCACCCGGTGGTGAGTCGTCTTCTTCTTCACTTGTTTTATCGGCTCCAAACTTTCACGACAGTACCGACGGCCGAAACCCACCAAAAGAGAACTGTGGCCGTCCCCAAAAATCCCCCGATCAAATCAAACCCAAACCCTCTCGTCTGTATATGGAATTAGTGGTGTAGATCCGGTGTTGCGCGAAGTAGTAAAATAGAGTAGTCCTCAACAGATCGATGGTCCACAGAAGTTGCAGGACACGTGTCGCAATCTGAAGTATCAGCGCATCACATTTGATATGTATGAGACACAGCAAAGAGAGACCCAAGCTGCTGCGTGTCAGAATGTGTTGACATGCTTTTCCCTTTTGATTTTTCTTCACGTGATATTTTTTTTTCGGCTGACGCAATCTTCTTTCTTCCTTCCAATCTCGCTGCGCCACGTATACCCTTCTCTCTATGCCGCCGACAAATCGCACAGCCGCCATTTCATCTGCTCATTTCCGCCACAACTTGACACGTGTTTTGCCCACTTTTTTCCAGCTGGTTGCCTTCTAACACTTTGGCTGCCCCTTATCAATGCTTTGACACCTTTTTCTCTTTTATTCCAGATTTTCTACAAAATACAAACAAAGCGTAAAATGCACCTTTTATATGAAAAATAACTAAAGAAAGTGTAATAAATATATGTTTAGAGAGGTTTTTTTAGACACCTATCACACCTCGCTGCTAATCTTTCTCCATCTCATTATCAAACTCTTGTGATTGTCAGATGATTTTTTCTTGATGGCGAATAACTTTTCCACCCCTGGCTGACATTGATTGTTCTGAATATAAGCTTCCAAAAATAGTGTCTCCAACTTCTTGTACGAGAAAATTGTATTTGTCGCCAATCCATCGAACCACGCCAATGCCTCATCCTTTAGAGTAGCAGGGAATGATTATACACATTATTGTATCACAATGTTTCCATGCTGACAAATCTCGCTTGTAAATTCTTAGATGTTGAGCTCGATCTCCAGATCCATCAAAGATTGATGTGAAAGTCGGCATTAAGAACCTCCTAGAAATATTCCCATTCGTGATATTGTCCATGAAAGGTGTCTTCTTTGCCTCGGAGATTGCTGCCGTTAATTTGTGATCACCCGACGAACCATGCAAAACCGCTAATTGTTGTTGTAATCATCTCAACTTCTTTCGACTGATTCAAACCATCAATCTTTCCAGATTCAGCAAAACCTTCTTGATTTCCTGCCACCTCGTCGTTCTTATGATTCTCTCCCTGAGCTCTGCCTTAACTTCGTCGGCCCGCTGGAAATCTCTCCGTCTCTCCCTTTGCCTTTCCCATAATGAATGGTTGTAATCGACTGAGATGGGCGACTTCTGCTGCGTTCAGCTACAAGTTTCCTCTTTTCTTCTATTAGCTCTCTGTTGCTCTTAAGGACTGCTTCCATATGTAGTTGCATCTGCGCTGCATTTTTAGTACTCACTTCAAGGAACTTCTGCAACATGGTTTTTGTAGCGCTGGTGGAACCCACTTTTTCTCCCAACTTTCCTGTGACCACCATCTGCTGATCGCCGACTACAGTCATCGTGTCAACCCTTTTGCCATTTCTTTGTCCTGGATCATTGTTCTCTTCAACTTCCTTATCCCCGCCAAGGTTAGCCCCATCTGGAATATCTATTCGCTCCTGGATCCCCTGTTGAAGGAGTTGCACGGTTGATTGTTGACCCTCTTCTCAATTCAAGAAAGATTTCTCAAAACTTGGTGGTTCCATCGGTCCACCCTTGCTCCTAGTGTTGTGCTGCCTTGAAGACTTCAGTGGTGTGTCCGTCATAGGATACTTGGGTACTCGTCGAAACCTGGTTGTTCTTTTTGGATCCCATTCCCCGAAACTCTGCAAAACGAGACAAGTGTACTTCCTGACAATATCGGACTGAACGTACTGATAATAAATGTCGAGTAGGTTGGTGGTGTTAGTTAGGAAACTTTTAGAATGTGACTAAGAATAGGACAAGGATGTCAGGCAGGGTTGTACTATGTGAAGAATGTGACCTAAGTTAGGTGACCAAGGGTAAAAATGGATATATTTTTTGAAAATTTTAAGAAAACTGAAAACACCTTTCTTTGGGAAAACCTAGCATTTTGGATCAAAAACTGTACGACGACTTTATATGGAGGAACATATGAAATGACCTAAACATGCTACTAGCAACATGGCTAGAACCCAAAAATCATAAGGGAAGCTACCTGAGTTGTAGAACTTCAGAAACATAACTAAACAGGGTCTTAAACGAATATGAAACCATCATAAAGACCTAGCTAAATCTAACTATAACAGCAAGCCTACGAATTTAACAAGCAAAAGCAGACTCTGTATGAACAAGTTTTTCCTGTGGGATAGCTAAACAAACAAAATCTCGCCGGATCTACACCACTAAGCCGAAAAACAAGCCAAAGGTGGTATCTTTAGAACATAAACATACTAAGGAACTTCTCTTGGAGATTGCTACTGCATGACTTAGAACATACTACAAATAGCATTATTTCATGAAAATATGCAATAAAGATGATACCTTTATAGCTAAACATGTTATCAAAGAAAGGTACACGATGAAACTAAGCAAATCAGGATGAATGAAAGTGGAAAAACAAGTTCAAAATCTTTTCTAGCGCCAAAATGTAACTGGAAGAGATTTACACAGCACACCCTAAGAATACATCTGTAGATGGTGAAAAATGGAAGAGGGACAAAAATGTAAAACTACTCTCTAATTATGCCTTGCCTAAAGGCAATTGCATACTCAGGCACATCGCTATAGCTCAGGATACAACATGTTCTGCAAAGCTGAATAGACTCTCTATGAGTTCTCTCTTATAACTCCCGGTGGAGAGGATGATATCATAGTGCAGTACTAAATAACCCCACAAACTCATAAACCCATCGATTTACTTCATGTCGACATCGCCTCGAATTCCTCGACATCAGAACTAAGTTGCTCACTGGTATGTGGTGGAGAGTTAACAGAGACGCATCCTCGTGGATTTCCTCTTAAAATACGACTCGACACCTGAGTCTCAATGAAAACCTCAGAAACATCGCGGCTCTAGGCCTGTCCAGAGCTATCTGAGAAGCATACAACAGCCTAAACACACTTAGGCAAGCCACAGTCCAAACACAGAATGGCCTAATGTACCATGGATAAACATGCCATGACCTAAAATACGCCATATTCCAGGTGCACAAACACGCCACAGGCGAAGTGGCATCACTTGGATGCGCCACAAGAGATTGGCCTTGGCCAATGACCAAGGTCGTGGCTTCAAACGCATGGCGCCATACTCATGGCGCTACAAAATATTGGCCTTGGCCACAAAGCCACGGCGCCATGAACATGGCGCCACAAAATTGGCCTTGGCCGTGGCCTCAAGGCCTTGGCGCCATATGAAACTGGCCTTGGCCAGTGGCCAAGACCACAGCTACTGTTCTGGTGGCACCATGAACCATGGCGCCACAAAATCTGACCTTGGCCCATGACTAAGGTCGTGTCAACAGGGCCAAACGCCATATCCATAGCGCCATGAATTCCTAGCCTTGGCCAAGGGCCAAGGATGTTTCTATACAGCCACCACACGCACCATAATTACATTGGCCATAGGGCCATAACCATGCAACACTGTTTAAACTCAACACAACCATGCGATATCTGCAAACTACACGAGATATCAAAACATCACACGGGGGGATAACTTTAAGGGTATTGGTCTGGCGGTCTACGACAGTTAGAAAGAAACTGATAGAGATGATGGACAGTTACGAGAAAGTGGTGCTGAGTGGACACGTTCTACACAACTCTAGCAGTTATAAAGCACAACTCACGTCCTCCACTCCTCTACTCTTCCACGGCTTCCACCTTCTCTGTCGAGAGATCAGGGTGAGTTCAACACTATAAATAGAGGCTTCCTCTATCTTCCAAGGCAGAACATTCAGAACAACCAGAATCTTCAGAATAACCAGAGCCTCAGAGCACATACCTGAGTATTCAGCACGTTTCTAGCCTTGGAGATTTCCAGTCACCCTTACGACGGAGATCTTGAACTCTTACGCTCAGAAATACACATCCTCAACCTGATCTCAAGTTTCTTTCACTGTTTCCCTCCCTAAATCAACCTTTATCCTCTCTGTGACCGGAGCAAGACTTGAACGGCCATTGACTTGGTTTAGGCTTGTCTTGTTCGATTTTGATATCGAGCACTACGAAAGTACCCAGAGACGGTGCAGTGTTTTTCAGGCAAAAACAACATCTAACAATCAAGTATGCAAAACATGGAAACAAAGTAAGAGAAATAGTTAGAATGACACCGAGTTTTACTTGGTTCTTCCTCCAAGGAATCCACTATAGGAAATATGAAGCTTACATTACTCACCTCTAATAACTTTTTTCTCTCACAGTAGTAATCTCAGATCTCTCATACACAGTTCTGAGCTGAAGGAGAGCAATACCTAATTCGCTCAACCCCTCACAATTGAGGGGTCTCTCGTCTTATATAGGTGAGTTACATAGTGGAGTACATCTAATAATGAAAGTGACATCTCTGACCGTTATTTGTCTTCACTCGCCAAACAGCTACATCAGCGACCTTCGTGTTCTCTTCATTAGTTCTCCGAGTATTACTTTAAATGGATAAGGATTACTGACGCAGCTTCCCCTCAGTCAACGAGTCAACTCTGACAATATATCCATTCTGACTTCCAATGAATGCTCAACTACTTCTCAACCACCACACAACGACGTGTCCCTTACTCAGTAATCCTTGCATCGCCATTCTATGTTTCACATAGTATCGCTGATCATCTCCCCGCCGTGTGGTACTTATGTTTTCTCTATTCAATTATCGTTGTAGACTCTCCTATCTGATTCCATACTTCTCTGCTGTAGTCTTCTTATACAACTTCACCTCCAAGATGCTTTTATGGGGTGAAGGCATTTTCTACCCTCACAGCTCCAGTATTGCTCCTTGCTTCTCCACCGCTGCTTCCAACTGAGCTATTTTCTCCAACACTGGTGCTAAAACATATGAATCTGGACTCCTCAATGATGTCTGATGACACCTGCTTTCTTCTTCTGATTCTGATCCAGAGCCTTCCTTTGAGGTTTCTTGTCTTCTCTCCACTGGGTTTCTGATTCTCTTGTATGTTATCGGCCCTCATCTCATCTTCATTTCAGAGTTTCTCGAGGTAATCTTCGGGTCTGTGGTTTGCTTGCTTTCTAACTTCTAGCTTTCTGGATTTGGTTTCTTCTTTGTTGGTGAGCTACTGGATTTTCACAAAGCTTAACATATTTTAATCTGTACTTTATGAAACATCTCTCACCCTCACCTTTCCTTGTGAATCACAAGGTAACTCTCTAACTTGGTGAGCTACTGGATTTCCAAGGAGCTTAGCAAACTATGATAGTTTGTACTCCATGGAACAACTCTCACCCTCACTTTCTACGACTACTAACGTGACTTTTGGTCTAGTGGAATTTGTCGTACCTTTGTGTCGGCGCCAAAATATAGTTGCTAGAAATACCAAACAACACACCAAAGTAACTAAAACACAAGTAAAAGAAGACAATATATGGATAATACCCTCTCTCTTATTGATATGAATGGTTTCAGATCCCCTTTTATGGGTAGAGGGTCATATATTTATAGGGATCACTGAGGACAACCCCTCAGTGATCCAATAGTGCTCAGCTAAACATTATCTGTACACATTATGTCGGTTATCTATCCCTCCTTCCGCTGTGCGGATAGGTAGGGGTGCGCCCTCAAGATGGTTACATAATCAGAGGAACGGAAGCTATCTCCCCCGCTTACTATTCTACGAGTACTTGGCAGCGGAGGACATTCTCTACGCTGCGCCTTCTAGGTCCTAAGGTGTTGCGCTGGCTTTTAGGGTACATATGAAATATGATACCCACATCTTGAGCTGAATAAAATCATAATTTTGAGATATTTTAGCAATTCAATTGGTAAGCAAGGGGATTACTAAAATAAATGAGTGATTAGCAAAGAGAATGCTAAAAACAAGAATTTATTAACAAAGGTGAATAACCAATTTGCTAAAAATTAGTAATCCTATTCCTTCTAGGATTTGCATAAGTAAGAATTCAATAAATACAATAATATCAGAATGTTAATCTGATAAAGATTCTTATTAACCCAATTTGCTAAGATCAAAGAATTTTAGCAAAAAGTCTACTAACTCATGAGTTTCCTTAAAATAAGGAGAAGTTAACTTTTAGTTTATGTTTAACAAGGATTAAATCAATCAGGTGAATAGCAACCCAAAAGTAAAGAATTACCTAAAAATTAGGAATTGAGTTGGTAGGCAAAGCTATGCCTAAAAAAATAGGATAGGCCATGGACGGGTAGCCTAGTTAACCATGGTCGAGTAAAAATAAGAATGACCACGGCACTAGGACATGGCCGACAAAATAGGAATGGCCATGGCGCTAGGCCATGACCGATAAAATAGGGTAGGTCGTGACGCTAGGCCATGATCGTGAAAATAGGCTTGGCCTATAAAATAGGATGAAGGCCGAGGCGCTAGGCCATGGCCAAGAAAAAGTAGGCACATGGCCGATAAAATATAGCTGGCCATGGCGCTAGGTCATGGCCGAGACAAAATAGCATAGGCCATGGCGTTTGGCCATGACCGAGACAAAATAGGAATAACCATGGCAGAGATAACATAACAAAGGCCATGGTCAAGGGAAAATAGCAGAGACCATGGAGTTTGTCCATGACCGAGACAAAAAAAAAAAAAAAAACATGGCAGAGATAACATAGCAAAGGCCATGGCCAAGAGAAAATAGCATAGGTCATGGCGTTGGTAGTCATGGCCGGATTTTTAGGGTTTAGGCCCTATTCAAGACGGGCTGATCTAACTTGCAAAAGGTACCTTCTCAATTAACAACTGAAAAATAAGTCTTCTCAGACCCCTTTCTATGCAACATGCAAACTTGATTTTCTCCCAATTTTAGACCACTATGTGACTAACAGCAAACTGGCAAATTTGCCAGTCTGACAGGGGATATGGAAATTCTATCGAGCGAGTGAATTAATCTCGCTCGATAGAGATAATCTTGGGTGAGAGAGGTTCTCTCTCTGGAGCGAAAGTCTCTATCTCTCAAAAGTTTCTCTCACTAAATATTTCTTATCTCCTATTTTTTAGTTTTTCTTTTTTTTTTTATATACTTTTGTCTATACAAAAATCCCATTAAAAATAGATAAGGGATATAAAAAAAAAAAAAAAAACGGGTGTCATATATATATATATATATATATATATATATATAAAGGATCCATTCACACTCTTATATTCACACTATCTCACACTTTCGGCATGGTTTTTGCTATAAAATTTAAACGCTAACAGATTTGAAGCTAACTTTTTTAGTATATGTTCTCCTTATAAAGTTCTACATTCATACAAAAAAACAAGAACATTCCGCGATGTATAACACCACTATTTCCTACTTTGAAAATTAACCATTAAAATTCGACGGATATTTAACGGTTGAAATTAATATTGATAGATAGTGAGCTTAGTATTTCGAAAAACGTTAATTTTTGGTAGGAATGTGGAACTATATGAGAGGAACATATCCTCAAAATCGTAGCTCCAAAATCGTTGGCATGTAAAATTTATAGCAAAAACCGTACGAAAAGTGTGAGATAGTGTGAATATAAGAGTATGAGTGGATCCTTTCTCTATATATAATTTTCAATTCCTAATGGTCACACCAGACAAACACACATAATTTTTAAATCCTAGGGATCCCATGAAACACAACTAATACACTACTATTATATTAATATTTATCAGTTTACCATAGTCTGGCCTGCACTAACATGGACGTGGTGACGCGGACGCGGTAAGTTGTCAAAATCAATAGGACGCGGACACGTTATGAAATCAATAATATAGATATTATTTGATTTTTTTTTTTTTTTTTTGTAAGCAAAGGCCTTGAAAAAGGCAATCAGTCGGCTTCAACCACCGGTAGAAGCCAGGTTGGAGCACACGACCAAAACATAGAGCAAGAACTATCTTTGCCCTTTTGAGCTAAGGAGTGCGCGACTCCATTACAAATTCTAGGAGAAAAGGTAAAAATACATGAAACTAAATTAGCCGAGAAAGTCTGGATATCTTTGAAGATATCATCAGTCCTTGAATCACCATCAAAACAGCCAGTAGAGAACTGGTCAACAAGGTTCTTAGCATCACTTTCTACTATAAGATGAGAAATCTTCAATTCCACAGCTTTCTTGAGGAGGGCTTGTATACCTTTAGCTTCAGCTTCTTCAGGAGATCTGGCTTGATCATGAAGAGCATCACAAAATGAGACTTTTCTGACATAGTCTCTAATCACAAAGCCTGAACTAGAAGCCAAAGTAGTGAGATCAAAGGCACCATCAGTATTTCCTTTATACCATCCAAAACCAGGGGGATCCATTTATCCAGACTAGTGACATTAACATAACTGACTGGGTTTACATTAGGTTTTTTCAGAATGACCATATGTCTAGCCCTAGCTAAAACAATAAACATGTTTTCATATTTCTTCTCATGAATTAATATGTTCCTACTAGACCACAAAGACCATATAATAGCATCCATAAGAGTCTGGGATTCATTAGATAGCATGGTATTTCTATCAACTAGATAATAGGAAAGCCATTCAGTAAAAGAGTGATTTTGAAATCCAGCAGTTACAATTTTCAGTGAAGAAGCATACCAGACTTGAGATGCAAAGGGACACAAAACAACTACATGAATAGTATCTTCATTACCAATACCACATCTAGAACAAAGGGTACTAGCAATGGCCATCCTAGAATTAATCATGACACGAACATTTAAAGCATCACGGGCTGCTCTCCAGAGATTTAGCTGAATTCTGTAAGCAACTTTAATTTTCCAAATAGACTTCCAAAGAGCACTATTACGGCTTGGTCTAAGACCTCTGAGACCCAAATATGCAGATTTAGAACTAAATCTGCCCGTCTTTGAAAGCTCCCAAGCCCTCCTATCAGGAGTGATCATCTGGCTTAAGGGAATGGTAATAATCTACTGAACAGAAGCATTATCAAAGTGAGTTTCAAGTCTAGTAATATTCCAACTCCTAAACTGAGAATCAATGAAATAATCAACTTTAATTGAGGGATCTGGTGGAACAAGGGGATTAGGTTGAGCAACACCTATATCAGGGATCCACTTATCACACCAGGGGTTAATGAATTTTCCATCTCCAACTATCCAAGAGATAAAAGGTTTTATAAGATCTTTAATATTGAATAAGCATCTCCAAGTCCAAGAACATTTTTTAGGACACACAGCATTAAGAAAATCAGAATGGGGAAAATATTTGGCTTTGAGCATGGTATAAAGAAGAGAGTCAGGGTTTTCTACCAATTTCCAAGCATTCCTAGTTAACATGTCCAAATTATTTAATTCAGCTTTCCTAAATCCCAGACCACCTTCAGACTTAGGGGAGCAAAGTTTTTCCCAACCAAGCAGATGGAGTTTCTTATCTTTAGGATCCTGGGTTTCACCCCACCAATATTTCATGAGGTGGGTGTCAATTTTCCTACAAAGCTCTTTAGGAATAAGAAAGGCAGCCATCTGATGGAGAGGTATGGCCTGACCCACATGTTTAACTAGGGAGGTTTTAGCTGCCTGAGATAACAATTCAGTGGACCAAGAATCAATCCTAGCATCAGTGGATTTTAGGAGTCCCATATCAGTCTCAATTTTAGATTTCTGAAACTCAATGGGAGTACCCAAATATTTTTCACCTAAACCTTTATTCTGGATTCCTAGAATATTAGCTAACACATTAGTTTCTAGTAATTCCATTTCAGAGCTAAAAAGAATACCAGACTTATCAAAGTTGATTTCCTGACCAGAAGCAGCACAATAATTATGAAGATAGGTCTTCATGTGGGTGAACTCCTCAGTGTTAGATTTAGAGAAAAGTAAGCTATCATTAGCAAATAAAAGGTGAGTAACAGAGGAGCATTTTTATGAATTTTTATTCCAGAAATACACCCATCCCTTGACATTTTGTCAATGTAGGCAGATAGGGCTTCAGAGCATAAGATGTATAGATAAGGAGATAAAGGATCTCCCTCTCTAAGACCTCAATTGGGTTTTATGAGACCAGTAGGAACACCATTGAGTAAAACAGGGTAAGAAACAGTAGACAAACAATTCAAGATTAATTTTATCCAGTGATCACATAGACCCAGTTTTAAAAGCACTTTTTCAAGAAATGACCATTCAAGCTTATCATAAGCTTTAGACATGTCCAACTTAATGGCAGCAAGTCCTTTTTTACTTTGAAAGTGATTAACACAGTAGATCAACTCATTAGCCATGAGGATATTATCAGAGATACTTCTTTTGGGTACAAAACACTCTGATTAGGAGAAATATTAGTTTTAATCTATTGGCTAAAGTTTTGGATAAGACTTTATATGCAAAATTACAGAGACCAATGGGTCTGAATTGCGCCACATTAGATGCATCAGGAATTTTAGGGATGAGGGCAATATTAGTGTGATTAAGGTAAGAGGCTACATTCCCAGTTCTGAAACAAGTTTGGGTCATTTCAATGATGGTGTCACCCACAATGTCCCAGTGTTTTTGATAAAAAAGACCAGTAAAGCCATCTGGCCCTGGAGCTTTTTTACCACCCATTTGAAAAACAACAGCCTTGATCTCTTCTGGAGATAATGGAATATTCAGAATATTATTATCAGCATATGTGAATTTAGTGTTTAAACCTTCAAGGACTTCTTCCTGGTGACTTTGGGGACTAGAAGTATAAAGTGTTTTGAAATAATCTTCAAACGCTTTACTAATATCCCTTCTCTCAGTAAGAATAGCACCAGAATCAGTCTTAATCCAACTGATGGCATTTCTTTTCCTTTTAAACAAAGTGATTCTATGGAAATATGGAGTGTTTCTATCCCCTTCAGCCAACCATACCTCTCTAGACTTGTCCTTCCAAAACAACTCTTCCAAATTATATAGGAAAAGGAGTCTATCATTAAGGTCATAAATGGATTGGATATCATTGGGGTTATGAGTTTGAGCATATAACAGAGCATCTCTAGCTCCAGAAATGTTGGTCTGTATATTCCCAAAAGAAATCTTATTCCAGTTTTTTAGACCCTTTTTTGTATTTGCTAATTTAGCCCTCAGTCTATGAGCATGGGATCCTGATGTTTTTATAGACCAAACATTTGCTATGATGTCTCTACAGGAAGGATCAAGAATCCACATTGCCATAAAGTGAAAGGGTTTAGGCATGCACATAACTTCAAAATGAAAACCAATATGAATTGGACAATGGTCAGAAGTATCTCTAGGTAAATTATTAACACAGAATTTAGGACAAAGATCAGCAGCAACAGAATTATAAAAACATCGATCTAGTCTTTCAAGGATGACTTCTTCAACATTTTCATGCATGTTAGACCAGGTAAACCTAGGTCCAGAGTAACCTGGATCATGAAGATCAAATTTTTCACAAAAATCATTTAAGTATTGAAATTCATTTTCAGTAGGGGTGAGACCACCATTCTTATCCTCAGGACCTAGCAGAGAATTAAAATCACCCATGACAAAAACAGGTTCATTGACAGGAAATTGAAAGCTAGACAATTGAGAAGCCCAGAAAGCATTCCTAAGGGACTGATTTGGTTCACCATAAATAAAGTATAGATGGCTCAAGCAGTTATGTATAATGTCACTAGTAGTGCAATAGACCCCCCTAGAATTAGAAGACACAATATTCAAATTCAATTCCTTTTTCCAAGCCAGAATTAATCCACCACTTCTACCCACACAGGGAACTTCAAAAGCACAAGGAAAACCAAAGTTCTTCAATTTCCTAACAACTACTTTATTCTTCATTTTAGTCTCACTAATGAAGACTATATCAGGATTCACATTTTTAAGAAGGATACTTAACTCTCTAGCAGCATATTTTTTGTTAAACACTCTAGCATTCCAGCAAATCATATTAATATTATTGACTGGGTTATCATTATCTGGTAAAGGAGATAAAGCATTAACATGAGCATTGGTAGTGGGAGGAGATGTGGGAAAATTTACCTGAGTGGTAGAATCAGCACTACCATTAGGCTGAGAAGAAGAAGAACCACCACTATTCTGAGAGTTCTGCGTAGCTTTCAGGTCCAGGGAGGCAGCATCATGGTTAGAATTGTTGGCAACTACATTAGCAGACAAGGGGAGCTGGGAAAGGCCAAGATCTTCCACAAATTGAGTTGAGAGACAGTTGGGGTAAGAGTTGGAGGAAGAATTGTTCCTTTGGAATAATCTGGCAGAGACCCAAGATTTGTAATAGGGGTGCAAAGACCAATATAATCAGGTTCAGAATTAATGTCCACAGAGTTGTTGAGAATACCATCTGAGATAGAAGAAGTTTGAACAAGACGGCTCCTTTTGCGATTGTCAGCACAAGGATTGTTTTTCCTTTTAAGATGAATAATAGCATCATGATCTGGTTCATTGATGGGGTTACCCTTATCATTAAGAAGTGGGATCGGACTCGCTACACTTTTGAAACGGCGAGTTGTAGGACCCCGATTCTGTGTGACAGAAGTAGCAAGCGAGTCAGCAATCTGGCTTGGTGTCTGAGTCACCACAGTTTGAGACTTGTCTTGAGTAGGTGAATGAGTGTGCTTAGAGATAGCTGGTAAACCATCAACCAATTCAGTAGTTGTACTATGCTTCACTACAGAATTGTCCAATATTCTCAGGGTAGATGATCTACTAGTGAAAGGACCCATGTTGACCTTATTCCAGAGACTTTGATTGTTAGGTTTGGCAACAAGGACCTCCATACCCTTCCCCTTGTCAATCACAGGAGCTGAGATACTTGGCGAGGCTTCAGGCATAATAGTATCTGGAACAACAACAATAATAGTAGAAGCAGCTTTCTGAGTTAGGACATTTACAGGGGTAGGTGGGGTTTGTGGTGCATCTGGAACAAAAGCATCCTTAGAATTCTTCACAATTGGTTGACTAGATGATTGGCTTGAATTTCCAGTAGAGATCTCCCATATAGCCTTTCTCTTAGTACAAGTGTCCTCACAATGAAAGATGATTCTACATGAAGGACAGAAAAATCTTGGAACCACCATACATCTACTTTTAACGAGGAAGGTTGAGTTCTACCTTTAGTAATGAGAGGAATACCAGTTGGGATAGGTTTGCTAACTGAAATAGACATACATATCTTCACATTCTTCTTATGTGGATGACTACCATATGGAGGTAGAGATTTGATCAGATAGCCCATATTATGAGTAAGTGTTTTTAGATCATCAAACTCAGTACATTCTTTAGGTGTGTTGCAGAGGATGAACCACATAACTTCTTCATCAAAATCAACAGGGTAATTAGTTGGCCAGCCTGTTGCTGGAACATTGCGAAGCACACACATATAACCACAAGTGAACCATGGTCTGTTGGAATCAACATTCTGAAAATCTGTCTCAGCCAGGAATCTTATTAGAATCTTGTTACGAAGACCATTGAAGCTGGTAACCGTTGGAATTTTAGTGAGAGGCCATTGAGAATTGATGTAACTTATAACTTGAGCAGTAGGGACAAATTTTTCACTGCATATTTGCCCGACCATGCACCATTTCCAGTTATTATCTTCTTCATCAAGAACCACAACCTTGTCTATGAAGTCCGACTGAGCTAAATAAGATGGTAGGGTTTTTGGTAGAGTGAGTTTAGAAGCCATTTGAGTAGAGAGTTGCTGAATAATTTCAGTAGGAGTAGAAGAGGAAGTAAAGTTTGTTTCAGCAGGATTACTCATTTGAAAGAATAGGGAAATGAGTATTATACTTGAAGAGGGCTTAGATGAGAGAGAGATAATGTGCACAAACAGATGGAGGCAAAAGCTAGTATTGATCTTATACCCGTTGATGAGAGTAAAAGGGAGGTAGTAGATCCGTATTACGATGGTGACAATAGATTGTTTGTCATATTTGATAGTTTTGCTGGTCAAACAATCTGAATTAAAGGTAACCTTAACAGAGGCAAGTTCAGAGCGCCAAAATGGCACAATAAACATGGAATGTGAGTGTTTAAAATAGGATTGGGTTGAGGTACATATGGCCAGGGTATCACGGGTGGAGTTATATTGGGTTTTGGCATATGTGTTATGAGGTTTACATGTGATATATGAGTGGTTGGGGTAGCTGGACAATAAATGCAAAACAATCATACTTCTTCGATTCTTGAAATCTATCAAACCGTGCTTGGAGTGAAAATTTGGTGTACATTGATGAGGTTTGGCTTGACATGGCAACTCAATGTCAGAGACAAAAGAAACAAATGCCATTAAAGTTGGGAAATAGTCACTTATGGCGGGAAGGTTTTTATTTTTTGTTGAGTAGAGGGTAGTAGGTGTTGAAAGGGGGGGGGGGGGGGGTGGGGGGAGATATTGAAAAATAGGCTTTTTCTTGTTTTTTTTTTTTAATGTAAGTAAGGATTTTTTATAACTAAAAAAATGATTATGTAGATGTTGGTAGACCATTGCCTTAGCCAGACCCCTTGCATGCGAATGTAGCCTCTAACCATCTGCTCGCCACCATGAACCTAAAAAGACACAGTAACCACAATCAGATGCAATTGCATGTCACAAAATAATGATGGCTTTCCACTTACCTCCTTAATGACATAGTTGAAAAGGCTAATCAGATTAATGGGTTGATAGTAAAGGACTTGGAAAACCAAGATGAAATGATGTATTTGGTTTTGGGGAAGGGAAAAACAATGGATTTGATTGAACGGTTGCATCTGAATTTGGATAGTTTCCTTTAAGAGATTAATGAGATGGTTAACTGCCCCAAAATAATCACCATGAAGAATTTGTTCATTATAAAGCCTAATGGGAGTTTTCTTTTGATAATAACTTCCAAATTGAGAGAGAGCAAGATTAATCAGGGAGGGTTTAAGAAGAAACAACCAACAATGGAGATCATGATCATGCATGAGAGAATGGGGTGAACAACTTTGAAGTAAATAATGATCAAATTGAGAGGAGTGAGGAATATCAAGAAGCAAGGAGGGTTGCCCTGGGATTATATCTTCAAGAACTAGGGGCATTGTTCGCAGATTTACAACAACAATTGGAGAATCGTCAAGCCATGAAAGCCATTCGTCAAGCCAGGGAGGAGTTTCTAACTCGGATGAGAGAGCATGCAGGGGAGTTTGCTCTATGGTCAAGGAAGAGGGATGCATATATCGCAAGGATGAGAGGCCAAAATGCAAATAACAATGAAGATGATGATGATGATGATGATGATGAAGATGCAGGAATGTGGCATAGGCGTGGTTGTGAGACTGAAAGTGGTAGTGAGGGTGAGAGAGAAGGCTATCAACCAGAGGAGGAGGAGGAAGAGACTGATTCAGAAGAGGAAGATGCTCGTGCTCAGAGGCGTAAGAAGAAGCTTTTCTGCATATACTGAGGGAGAAGACTGAATTCCCAAGGGTGTTTGCTCGGACCATGAATGAAGTTCTGCCAGGGGAGGTAATATTGGGTGAATCTTCTGAGGAATTAGAAGATGAAGACGCCGATGAAGAGGGTGATGATGAAGAGCAGAATGATTGGTATGGATCAGCAACTTCTGATAGTGACATGACAGATCCTGATGAAGAGTACCCAGATGAAATGGATGATTCTGATGATGATGCTTGTGATGATTATTAGTCAAGTCTGAGACAGCACTGTTAAGCCTCAATTTTTCCTTCTTCTTAGATTTCTGCTGGTGTTGGTGAAGATCGATGTTGTGTTGGATAACAACATCGATTTCTTTGACAAAGAGTGCCATTTGGAAGCAAATACCACTGCAGAATAGTCGGACGGATTGTTTTTCAGGTTTCTGTGCTTGTTTTTTGGTTTTGTTGTTTCCTTGTTTTCTGTGTTCTGTCTAATAGTATGATGTAATGACTGAACTGGATATGTAAGAAAGTATGGTTTGCAGTTAAGGCTATGATGCGAAGTAGCCTGGGTCTCTGTAACCTGATCTTTGTTGTTAATAGAAGGTTGAATGTTATGTTTGATGTAAGTAGTAGTGTATTTAAGTTTCAAATGATTAATCAGCTTGGTACTAAGGAGAATACAGAGATGAAGTAAGTAGATGAACTGGTGAGTAATTTTATGATAACTGTTAATGAACTTGAGAGAGTTGTTAGCTGATTTGGAAGCTTGAGAAGCAACAATGGAGGGGGAGTTTCTGCAATTCAAATTTATTTTCATGGTTACGTCATGATGATGCTCACAGAGAGGAAAGAGAAAAAAACGATTTGAAATATCCTGGCAAAACTTTGTATCTAGTCTCGACTAGTTTTCTTTTAATGCATTTTATCTTTATTTGAATTTGACGTCTTAATAACATTACTAAATTGTTGATAAATCTAAATACAGTAAATGAATGAGCATATATATGGATATAATAACTTTTGTATTGAAAATTCTGGAATCATTAACACACATTCATATATCATGTGTAATACATACATGCGATGTCAATGATATGTCTGACGCGAAGACTCGCGCGTCCAAGAATCGACGCGAGTCTGACGCGGACACGGCATTAAATTAGGCGTGTCCGTGCAACCCAAACCATAGTGCAGAAATGCATTTACCGGTCCATGTGGCATGGTAGACTCATTTTTTCGCCAATTACCATAGGAAGCCTCGCTAAGAAAGACATAACTCTCTCTAGTGCCATGTCTAATCACCAGTGTCATGTCTAAGCACTAGCAAATTTCATGTCTCATCTAGTCTAGTGAACCTTCCTCCTGAATTTAAATTTAGCTTGGCCATGCTAGCCACCGTCTGACTTCTTCTTGACCTTAATACCTCTCTTGCTTGATACTCCCTCCGTCCCACATAAATTGAGCTAGTTCTATTTTGATTTTGTCTCTCATAAATTGAGCTAGTTCTATTTTATACCATGAACTTTCAAAACTACCCTTTTTAAGTCAAAAGAAGAGTGGTCCCATAAGAGAGAGTGGAGGTAGGATAATAACAATAGTTGAGGGTAAACAAGATAAACAAAATATCTCTCCTCATTACCTTAATAATTGTGCAAATCCCAACTAGCTCAATTTATGTGGGATGGAGGGAGTATATGCTTTCACACCAAAATCCTCCCCAACTTCCCATCTTAAGTACCTGATACGTATGTTTTCCCATGCGTTTTCTTGTTTGTTTCGTCTTTACACTCTGGACCAGTTTACCATGTACAGTGTAGGTAAGTCAACTCTGGTTATTCAGGCGGTAGGTCAACTCTGGTTATTTAGGCTCAGTGTTGGCTCTACCTAGATACCCAAATGTGACATCTATTAACGTTTTTTAAATCATCCTTTTCCAAAATTACCACAAATTCAAAGTAAGTTAGGTGCTGTTTGGTCATGTATTCTCACAAGAAACTAAAACACAAGCATGCAATAAAAAAATTATTAACTTCAAAAAAAAAAAAAAAAAAAGTTATTAATTGGCATATCATTGGTGCCACACCACATAGAGATAGTATGATGTTTGTGAATATTTAACTTTAATGGGACAACATGTGCACTTTTCGACAAATCGTTGTTGTTGGATTTAGAACTCCAACGGTTGTCAAATCAGCTGGTCCGAGTCAAACAACCGTTTCCATTTTAGCTCGGTACAGTTTTCTAGCAGGGCTGAATAGTATTTAAAACACCCATTAGCCATTAGCTTCACCATTTAATACTACCGATTAGCCAATAGCTTCACCATTTACAATTCCATTTCCATAAATTTAGTTGAATTATTATTTCAATGACAAACATCCTTAATGTACCATCAAAAGAGTTTCTCCAAAACCATCTCAGTCATCCGTTAATTTTCTTTGGTGGTTTCGTATTTTTGTGTGGAATTCATAATTCACCAAGCACGGTCTTGTATTTTTTGTGTAATAACCAATCTCATTACACATCAAAATTTTTGAAACCGATGTTATTACTCCTTAAATAATTAATTTTGAGAAAAACCAAACGAAGTATTCATAAATTTTAATTTTACTTTTTTACATTGTAAATACAATAAAATCTCTTTAAAATAGTACTTTTAAAGTCACTAATCGCTCTAGAATATTAAAATAGTCTGGTCCAGATTTAGGTCTTGTGTACTATATTATTAATCTCGAAAAAATTATAAATCATACATTTCCAGTTTAATAATTACAGGGTTATTAAGATACCGTATGTCACAAATATTACAAATTAATAATTACCGAAAAAAAACACGATTTATCTTATACGACAAAGCTGGGTCCAGTTCTCCTAAATTGACCCAGCCTCACTTCATCCCCAATAACAAGATCCAACTTCGTCTCTCTATCTATAAAAGAGATTGTAGAAACTAGGAGATTTAACCATTTCTAGTGGAAATCGATGCCATATTTCTCGCATGAATAAATATTTCACATATATACTAGTCCTATGTAAAAAATGGAATGCACTTTATAACTCTTTGATTATCACTGAAATTTAATTGTTTTGAGTATTTTACATTCTGAACGCACTTACTTTGGTGTGGATGTTAATATTATTAGACGAGTTACTTTTTATTGACATTTTCTAGTGGAAGCACATCACATCATGGTAGGGTAATGTTTCGCAGTTTTTCATAACCTTGGAGCTTGAGACTGTGAAATATCAACCATTTCTTTGAACCTTGTCTCAATGATCGAGCAAAATGAAAAAGCAGGGGTACCGAAATACTACCAACTTTTCGTATTGGTTCGTGAGTCTTATGGTAACATATGGACAATCTCAAAAATCAATATCCAAATATGTGATAACCTGAGTTGGATCACAAGTGATCAGTTCCGACGCAAGACAAGTCTTGGTGAATCCCTCGAAAGGATGGAGAACTAACTCAAGGTTAAAATACGTACTACTTGTGTTTGCTTTAATTATATAATCAAAGATATAATCCGGGAAGTAAAGCACACAAGACAACAAAAGTTTTGATAACGAGGAAACCGCTATCTAGCAGAAAAACCCCGGGACCTCATCCAGTTTAAACACTGCACAGTACTAACTGTCTACAAATACTAGCCTACTGATAGACTTTGGTCTGGGATGTAGAAGAGACCGATTCCACCTTTCAAGCGAATCAACTACTGTCACACTCCTTATGTCTCTTGTATCTAGCTGACGCCCTTTACAGGCCTAGGAGTTGATTTAACCGCTGTTAGAGGCTTGAGATAACTTCAGATTTGCAACCTCTATTATCTGGTGTATGTTTCGAACTGCCCTCCACAGTTGAACATACGAAAGTGACTTCCTTTAGATATGATCAAGGTTATACGGAAATCTATTTACTGGCGGAGGCTGACATGTAAATCAAGTAAACAATGCCCAACTTGTCTCTACCTCAACTGTGAAAAGAATCACTTAAGAAACATACACAGTCAGAGCTAGCTAGGTCTTACAACACGAACGTGCAACCGTACGTTGCTTCAGTTAAACCATGTTGTCGCGTAGTTGTTCTTGAATGGCCTTATTGTAGAATACAAAGACCGTAGAATAGACAAGAACGAACTCAGGCTACCAAGGTTGTAGGTTACTCTGATAATTACCACAAAGGTATGTTATCGCTTACCCGTGCTTCCCAACTCTCACGAGAAGATTTTATAGTCGTTAGGTAAATCCAAATAAGGAATTGTGACCTAATAGAGGATGACTACCACAACAAGCTTACTCCGAAGTGTAAAGAGTTTATGCACAATTCCGCAGAGAAATTTTACGTATGCTTGATGCTTGTGGTTTTCGTTATAAAGTCCTCTATTTATAGCAATCAATAAGATAGATTGATTTGTGATAAAGAAATAGAGTCCTTGTGCTACAAGTTAGCTAGTGCCCGTGTAAACATGCCCGTTACTTGACTTGCACATAAAGATTCACAGTTTAATAAAATGTGGAAATCTTTTAACATTTATCTGCCAAGTAGTTTGCTAGCTCATAAACTACTTCAAGATAGAGATCCAACAGAAATGTGAATACAACTGAATCTTATTGACTTATTGAGATTCGTTAGATAAACCACAAAATATATTTTCGTGATAAGGAACGAGTCTATCTAAGAGATAAGGAGTTATTTGTTAACCCGCGTAGCAATCCCGAAAATTTCCATCAAGAGGTTCGCGAACCTCCTGAACTTGGAATTCAGGCGCAAAGTCGGAGCACCGGTACACATACATGTTTGTGTACAATTTCAACTTTTAGAACTCAAGAGGAAAATCCGGAGCGCTTGTACGCGAAGTGGTTCGCGAACTGCCTGATGCCAAGTTAGGGTTTTAACTAGATCCGCTCGAAGTACTTGGGCTGGGCCAATTTTAGTACTTAGACGTGGATATGTCCTCAGCTATAATCCATGACTCTGCTCTAGAGTATCTCCGTAGATTCACCATTCTCGTACATGTGATTTGCAAGAAAACCATTACAATGAAAAGTGTATTGAATCTATCTAATGTATCTTGTAAACTTAGTACACCGGGAAAGTATACCAACATAACTCATGGTTATGTAGACAAGATAACAACATCTCAGTATGCTATATAGTTACTACTAAAGTAGTCGACTATTTCGAAAGATAGAATACGTAGAATAGAAGAAATTCCATATAATGTCACAACTCCTACTAACCTTTTGTCGATGAAGAATATACGATGTTTTCGTGGTAATCTCTGTCTTCGTCTTCAAAGTCTCAACTACTTCTGTTAGAGCATTGCTCGGTTGAACCCACTGATATTGCTATCTCAAGTCAGTTGTCAAGTTTATGAGACAAAAACACAATCCTTGATAAGTTTAATGTACAACTTCGGACTAGGATAGTTTTAGGTAATCGAGACGAAGACTGATGAAGACGAAGACCGGAGCTTACTACTTGATAAATCATAACGTCCTCGCTAAAGGTTAGAAAGGTTTTCCCTTTCCGTATCGTATTTACCATTTCTATCATACCAATATTCTATGATGTTGTTTATATAATCCGAAGGTATTCTAGGATTTCTGCCTTTGCATTTGTCACATACGTGATAATATGTATAGGTAGAGTATGTTGAATTGTCTCTTGAAAAAGACCTCAACGGTGAACGCGTACATAAACGGGTACATGTGTTGAATGGCATTTCAGAGAACGAGCAAAGTCTCTATGAACACGTTCATGAACGCGTACATACGAGTTCCTGAATTTTCCTGAACTCCTTTTGACTGCTCTATGAACGCGTACATATAAGCCATGCGGGAACTTCCAACTTTCATATCTTGAAGTTTTCGGTCTAGGCATGATTAGTTCTCGGACTCGTCATTACTTGGCCCATGTATTTGGACTAGTAGACGCAAAGCGATGTCCAACCATTATTTGGACCAGAAGTCGCAAACCTTCAATATAGGTTGAGTCTTCTTTAACTATTGGCCTAGTCCAAAGTTGATAGAAGATTGAGAACGGGTATTCAAGCTATGAATCTTTTTAGTTTCAGAACTTGCTTGAGCCCTACTCAAGGTTGCTTAAACTTTAAGCAAAGCCTCCCTTGGTGATCACTATAAATAGATGACCTTCTGCAAGATACAATCTTAATCCTCTACACATCTATGTATCCTTGCATACAGGTTGGTCGTCATCTCGAAGTCCTTTTGGAATACGACTATTGAAAGACTTCACTTGAGGATCGTGAAGCACAGGTCGGAAGTAAAATTCCTGATCCTGTATCTTGGGTCGATTAAATATTTTCAATCTTATCACGACCAAGATTTGATAGAAACTTCGTAAGGTAGATCTTGTATCGTAAACCCTAGAAGTTCCCAAACCATATTCACAAACTAGGTTTCATACTAAGTTCGTCAAGCGTTTGGAGGTAAAGTTGTTTAGGCTAGATCAATAAGCCCTATTCAACATATCCGATTTCCATTAACCTTGACTTTAAGTCTAAAGGAAATCACAATCGTATTCTTGTTTAATTACTTGGATACTTTTAGGCGTCCTGTTAGAGGCAGGGTAGCGCTAGTCTTCACGAAGGGAAGTAGAGCAACTCCTAGGCCTGTAAAGGACGCCAGCTAGGGGAATCAAGTACGTAGGTTTCTGCGGGAGCCAAGAGACGTAGGAGCACATTGGTAGCTGAGTTGCTTGTAGGGAGAATTCAGTCTCGATACAGTCCAGTCCGAAGTCTGAGAGTAGGCTAGAGTCTGTATACCGTTAATACTGAGGGTGTTCACATCTGGACGAGGTCCCGGGGTTTTTCTGCTAGGTTTGCAGTTTCCTCGTTAACAAAATTCTGGTGTCTTGCATTACTTTTCCCTTCCGCATTATATTGTTTCTGATCTATATAATTGAAGTAATTGCAAGTTTGTTGATTCATAACCACGTTCTTGTTAGGGTTCGGTTCTCTGAACTATACTCAGGTTGTTGTTTGAATATTGATTTGTGAAATCGTTCAAACAACCGGAATCAACTAGGTTCACGAAAAATAAAAGTTGGTGGTGTATCTCGGTATCCCCTCCTTTTCAACTTCGACTATATCCCAATTCCGAAATCTAAACTCTAGTAGGCTAAATCAAGAATTGTGTTTTGGCATCGAAAACTGACAACTAGCTTGACATACCAACACTGGTAGGTTTGACCGAGCAATTCTCTAACAAAAAATAAATAATAGTATTATAGATTCCTTGTATAATAAATAAAATAAGTCAGTATATGTAGGGCTGCACATTGGTCGGTCGGCTCGGTTTTGAGCCAATACCTATACCTTAACCGTCATTACCTCGGTCCTCATTTCCAATACCTATTTCTTAGCCGGCCAGCCTTGGTTCAGTTTCAAAACCGATCCGAGTAGGATCGGTCAGTATAGGTTTTTATTTAGTTTTTCCTGATTCTTCATTCTTACAAACTCAAATAAGTCTCTATTTGAAACGTTATTCTTCTCAACTGTTTGTTACAACCATTGATTGAAACTAAATTGAAATTTAAAGAAGCCATTGTAAAACATATTAACAACAAAGAAACTAATTACTAAAAAACTCCAATTCTTATCAAATTAGGTTTAGTGTCCCCTTACAAACTGTATACAACAACCATTATACACACACAACAACAAGAACTTTAAATCTCTAAATCCCGAAAACTAACCAAATCATAACAAATGCTATGGAGGTAGCAAACTATCAAATTTGCCAATTTTGAGCCACTATAGAGGTAGCAAACACATTAAACGGATGAATGTTTCATTTTGAACATTGTGGATCAAGACGAATCGTGTGGATCACTCTGGTCCGTGCAAATGAGTCTGGTCCTCCTAAATTTGGTTTTTAATAGTTTTTGTAAGTTAAGATAGTCATTTTGTTATATTATATTTATAAAATCTGATTTATAATATATTTTTATTAAATATATAATCGGTCTCACTATCAATTAAACAAATATATAATCACGCCCTACTATCAAATTAACATATTCTATTACATATTTTTCATAGTGGAGAAATGGATTTAGCCATCCAAGTGGCCAGACAAATTAACTAATTTGCCATCTACCATAGCCTTTGCTCTGAGAAGCCCCAGCTAACCAAGATACAAAATCGAACAAACAACATAAATAAACCCACTTATAATTGGTCTCAGTATCAATTAAACAAATATATAATCACGCCCTACTATCAAATTAACACATTCTATTACCTATTTTTCATAGTGGAGACATATATTTAGCCATCCAAGTGGCCAGACAAATTAACTAATTTTCCATCTACCATAGCCTTTGCTCTAAGAAGCCCCAGCTAACCAAGATACAAAATCAAACAAACAACATAAATAAACCCACTTCAAAATCAAACCCCAATCATAAAATAATTATCTAATTTTAACAAACTCCTAAAATATTATGCAATTTTAAAACTTTAGTGGTCGTTGTTGTGGGTCTTGTAAATGCTACTCAACTTAAATCACTTGATGATTGCTGATTATTTATGTTATTTCTCGTGGTGATTCGTTTCATGGTGATGGAGGTAGTGGATGATGGTGAGTGGTGGTGGTGATGAGACTGAGAATAGGAAGAAACAGAAGAATAAGGGTCGAGATAAAGAAGAAGAAGAAGTGAAAATGAATGAGATTCATCTTAGGGTTATAATAATTATGAAAGGAGGGTTAAGATTAATTTTTTTAATATTTGAATCAAAAGCTATTACTAATCAGTTTTGTCTGGCTCGGTTCGGCCGGCTTACACCCCTAATACTTAACCGAATGAAGGTTCAGTGTCAAAAATCAAAACCTATACCTTAGCCAAGGATCTCGACTCAGCTCGGTTTCGGCCCCAGTTTACTCAACCCTAAGTATATGTGATGAATTCAATTTATTACACGTTTGAGAATAAAATTATCAAATTATCTTTATAAATTACCGATAAGTTAGTATCTCTTTATATTGATAAGAGTTTAGAGTGGTCCAAAAACTGGAATATCTTAACGAGATTTTACCATAAATTCATATAATTTTGTGTATTCATAAAACTAGGGTTTAAATTCTCCGACATTCTCATTGAATAATTCATTGTTGTGGAAAGACAAATTTTGGATTCTAGACAAAAAAAACTTAGTTTTTAATAATAGTGGTTTAGAAGGACAAAAAATAGGCACACTTTAAAACCGATTTATTGTACACGGTGAATCCCACGCGAACGCCACTTGTCTTTTCTTTGTGAAGAAATATGGTTTATCTGTTAAGGATTGGCTCGACCAAAACCATCAGGGTTAGTCCCACATAGAATAAGGGAGGTTCTAGGTGGTACCTAATAAGTTGTAGAATCTCCAAACATAGTACCGAGGCCTTTTAAGATAAAAACCCAACACCCGACCCAAAGGTGGTTAAGTTGGGGACAATATCGGTACTATGTGGTTGGGCCCGGAGTGGGCCCGACAGTCCGTTGGATCCTTCAGTTGGTATCAGAGCTAGGGCTACTAAGAGATCGAGTGGTTATGGACGGAGTGGTGCGCAAGGTGGAGCTAGGGCTCATTGATGGAGTTAGACCTGATCCCATCTAACTCAGATGGAGCAAAGCTCATGGAACAAGGGAAGCCAAGGAGTTAGGGCTCATGGAGGAGTTAGACCTGACACCATCTAACTCAGGTGGAGCAAAGCTCGAAGGGGCATCCAAGGTTCAAGGGCGCATAATGACTGTAACCATGTTCGATAGTAGTAACAACGGATGATGATCGTGTACGATAGACTCATCGTACGACGATGGTTAGTTGGTGAGATGACTCTAGATCTCGCCAAGGTGGAGATTGTTAAGGATTGGCTCGACCAAAGCCATGAGGGTTAGTCCCACATAGAATAAGGGAGGTTCTAGGTGGTGCCTAATAAGTTGTAGAATCTCCTAACATAGTACCGAGGCCTTTTAAGATAAAAACCCCACACCCAACCCAAAGATGGTTAAGTGACAATATCGGTACTATGTGGTTGGGTCCGGAGTGAGCCCGGCAGTCCGTTGGATCCTTCGTTATCAAGGGTCTGACAGAAACGAGTATTGGTCTCTAGACGGTAAGTCGTGTGATATTTTTTTCTTCTTCTTATCGAACCGGTTCCTCTAATTCTCCGACTGTTACATTTGGAACCAGTTCCGACGACAATCAAGCAGAAACGGGACCGTCGACGGCCCTACCAAGCTCTTTGACTCGGAACCGATTCAATCTTGACTCGGAAGGACCGGTTCAATCTTGACTCGGAAGGACCGATTCAATATTGACTCTGGACGAATTTTAAAATTTTCACCCGGCGATTCAGGACTGGAAAAGGGGGTTAGGAGAGTGAAAAGATGGAGCGAATTAAATGACAAGAACCCAAATAAATAAGAGAAAATCCAGAGCTCCCCCAAGATTTATTTATTTTGACTTTCACCTTCTCTGTCTATCTATCTCTTCTGATTCTCAAATCCAAAAACCCTCTGGAGTTTCACTTTCTATGGTCTCTCTCAAACAATTTTATTGAATATATTATTATATATTAATAATTTCTATTGAAATCATTTGATATTTCTTTCCTCAATTCTTCCTTTCCCTTTATCGTTTTCCTTCTCTCTCTTCTGCAACAAAAATCGGATCGAAAGAGAAGAAGAGAGGGATCCCTAATCCAAAACCATGGTTGAAACCAGAAGAAGTTCCGCTTCATCTAAAAGATCTTTACCTGCTACTGCATCAACTACTACTTCTTCATCTTCACCTCCTTCCAACCAACCTAACAAACGCTCCAAGGTTTATCTTTTTTTCTTCTTTAATTGATTTTTTATTGTTGTAATTGCACCAAGTTTTGATATTTCTATGGGTTTCTCGATTGGTTGTTGAAGTGGATTAAAGGGTTACTTTTTGTTTTTGTTTTCAAGGCTTCTGAAGGATCATCATCCCAAGAAGAGGTACCAACAAGTTCACAACTTGAAACTCAAGGCGGTTCTCAATCTCAAGATGAAGAGCTTCGTCAATCTGATCCGATTGTTGATCAAGATGCTGGTACAAAGGAATCAACTACAACTGTAGCAGCTGAACCAGCTGCGGTTGAAAAATCAGATGTTAATGGTGGTGAAGGTATGGGAGGTTTTTGGTTTCACCGCCTTTAGATCTTGTTTTAGTCGGCAAGGTTACATCTTTGCATGTTATTCTATATTCAATTTTTCTAATAGAAATTCTGATTATGATTAAAGGACCAACTGATATGGAGGTGGAGAAATCTGTTAAGTCGGCTGTTGGTGTGGCAATGAAGAGAATCCCTCAGCGGTCGCTTAAATCAGCTTCTAAGGTTCCGTGGGCAAGGCTTATTTCTCAATGTTCTCAGGTAAGTGAAAAAGGTTTCAACTTTGCATGCTTCATTGATTGTTTGCATGTTCATTCCCTCCGCTGTAGTGTGTATGAATGTGTTGCGGCAATTTGGGCTCGTTAATGATATTTAATTCAGCTAGCTCTTTATATTCGTGGATCAAACCTAGTTGCAACAAATTACAACAATTGAGTCATAAACACAAAAGGGGATGGTGAGAAAAGATGTTCTTATACCAATATTAGTTATGCAAGCAAGACGTTTGTTATCTAGTTTAGAAGTTCCAAAGTAGAAAAGAGTTGATGAGGATGATTTGTCTTTGTTATAAAACTGGAGTTTTGACAGAATGATATAATAGTTTCTTCACAATCTGGAATTCTGGGCCTAACTTATTTTTGAATTAAATGGCGAAGCTCCGCTAGCTAAATCCTACTAGAATTCAGTGCCCAATAGCTGAATAGTTTGTTGCCCCAATTTGATTGTGTTTCGTTGTTTGTTTCCATATTTTAGCATAAAGTGCATTATCGGACTGCTAAAATGTTTCTCAACCATTTACTTTTGTAGCAATACCACTTTGACAGATTAGGCTTATTTTTGTGGATGTGAATTGCTCCTATTTGTTTGTAAATGTTATTTTTTCAACATCTTGGTTTGGTGCAAGCAGAATCCACACCAGCATATTTCTGGTTCTCAATTCACGATTGGTCAAAGTCGGAACTGCAATTTATGGTTGAGAGACCCATCTGTCAGTGCAATTTTGTGTAAGCTGAAACATGTAGAGGTATGTCGGATATAGAATGTCCATTCGTAATTTATCGAACAGCTTTGTCAGTTCGGCTGGGAATGAAAGTAATGCAAGAGGAGTAGTTACTGTGACCTTTTAATTGTCACGACATTGGTTTTAACCTGAAAGCTTTGATATATAACTTTGACAGAGAGGAGGTTCGTCGGTTGCCCAACTAGACGTCTCAGGGGGCGATGGTGCTGTCCAAGTTAACGGGAAGATAATCGACAAAAATTCAAGCGTGATCCTTAATGCTGGAGATGAGGTGGTGTTCAATTCATCTGGTAAACATGCTTATGTATCCTTTTTCAATAATCTATGGTGTGATTTACGAGGTAGGCAGTGCATTTTCCCCTAAAGAATTTGCCTTCCCATAGTTACAGAATCAAAAGAATCTATCCCTTTTATGCGATATATTTCCTTAACCTCTGTATCAGATTTTCCAGCAACTCAAGACTGAGAGCATAACTAGTTCAGCTCTGCCTTCTTCACTAGGCTTAGCAGAAGCACATGGATTACAGTTTGAAACAAGGTCTAGAGACCCAGCTGTTGCTGGAGCATCAATATTAGCATCTCTTTCAAATCTTAGAAAAGATTTATCACTTCTTCCTCCTCCTACTCAAACTGGAGAGGAGGCACAGCAAGGTTTAGAAAGGCCTACGCTACCTTCTAGTTGTGAAGTGCCAGATGACGTCGAAACCAATTCTCCCGTTCATAAGGGTGGTTCTGAAAACAATGACACAGATGGTGTCTCTGTAAGTGAGAAGGATGCTCTTCTAGCTGCCGATCTTCCTGCTAATGAAAGCCTGAGTCTGGATAACCTGCCCATGGGTGCTCGTATTGATATCGAAATTGGAAAGGTTCCTGGTGCAAATTATGATCTAAGGTCGCTACTACGGATGTTGGCGGCTTCTGAATTTGATTTAAGTGGGGGCATTTTCAAAAGTCTAGATGAACAAAGGGGACTTAGAGATCCCGACTCAACAAAGTTGTCCGCAACTAGATCCCAAGCATTTAAAGATAGTTTGCAGCAGGGAATTCTCAGTCCTAGCGATATTGAAGTGTCCTTTGATAACTTCCCCTACTATCTGAGGTAAGCAACGTTTAATGGATAACCTACTTGGTTGCTGCGCTGAAAGTTAATGTCTAATAAACACTAGGACACTGTACCTCGTCTCGTCTTGCTAATCATAAAATTTTCAAGTATTTGGATGTCGTATCCATTTTCCCTTGGATATCCACGGATCCCTGGAAACAAGAATGCCTGGGAGTTTGTCACCCATGTGAGGAATCCTGGGAGTTCATAGATCATCGTTCCTAGATCTCTCTTAACATGAACTAGTAAGTTAATGCGAGATTTGTAGTCTTTTTGAATTAATGTCATCTTTTGTTCTTTGTGATGGCCAAATATGTCAGTTTTAACCTTAAATTATTTTCGCTCATTCTTTTTGCACATGGGCATTCCAGTAAAGAAAACTTAAAACAGAGCTTTCCTTATTAAAAGTAACAATGTGTTAAAGATTTAATGACATATCTTTGAGGTAGGTATGACTTTGTATCGAGGGTTGAAACATGTTTCCAGGGATTCATACTAGTCAGGCACACCCAGTAACAATGTTCTCCACTTCCAACACCATTGATTTGGTTTCTTTTTTAGCACGAAAATTATGCACTATTTATCTGATTACTTTCCTTTGCATCCTTATCTGGATCTGTGACATATTAAGATATTTTTGCTTGCCTCTCCAGTTATCGCCTTTTTGGGCTAATATATGAATCTTGTGTACACCTCTTGACATCTCAATTGTTGCAGTGAGACAACGAAGAACGTCTTAGTTGCATCCACATATATAAACCTTAAGTGTAATGAATTTACAAAATACACTTCAGATCTTCCTACCATAAGCCCGCGAATATTGTTATCTGGTCCTCCAGGTAAACTGCCGTCTCCTTGTATTTCAAGAATAAGTGCTGATAATATATTTAAATAAATTTGAATTTTGTTCTTTGTTATTTGCCTTGTGTAGGTTCTGACATATATCAGGAGACCTTGGCAAAGGCTTTGGCTAAGCATTTTGGTGTTAGATTGCTTATGGTTGATTCTCTTTTGTTGCCTGGTGTAAGCTTCTTCTATCTATATATACTCGTCTCTTTTCTTTTGTTTGAGTTGTTGGTTGGGTGGGATGAAAAATTTGGCTGTACTCGTTTAAACTCTTGTTCTTACTGTGCTTCAGTTTTTGTGTTTATATTGAGAAGTGAACAGACTTATTTTACATGATGTAGTAGTTAGGGAGGTTCTAGTTTATAACTCTCTTCACCGGCCTTCTGGAATTGGTCGTGAAAGTGCCGCATGTGTTTTGGACAAATTTAAGATCTTGAAACATGTCACTGATTTATCCTAATTGCTTGTATTGATCTTAGGGGCAATCTCCAAAAGATACAGAATCCAGCAAAGAGAGTTCAAGATCAGAGAAGTTGGTCACAGTTAGTAAGCAACGAACCTCACTTGTGGAGTTACCCTTGCAACTAAAGAGACCAGCTTCAAGTGTTGAGGCTGAAATTACTGGTGCGTTTAGTTCTCAAACTCTGCCGAAGCAGGAGACATCAACTGCATCATCTAAGAGCTATACATTCAAAACAGGCATGCCATTTTTTCTTTACCTCATTATTATTGTTAGCATGACATATAAACGATGATCATGTTGTAGTTTTTGTTTCTTCTATATGTGTTCGTTCATCACTGAGGCTCTGATCTTAGCTGCATCAACATTCAAAATTACAGGCGATAGAGTAAGATATATGGGTACTCCACATTCTCCTGGGTATCCTCCTCTTCAGCCTCCTACAAGGTATGTATACATTCTTGTGTAGTCCATCTAGGAATGTTTACTTTGTGGTTGTCTATAAAATAAATGGGATTCAAGTATGTCATTATTTTGCAGGATCAGTCTTTAGCATATTAAAAAAAGTGATCTTTGGTCTTTTACCCTGCTGAAGGATTTCAGTTTTTGTTTTTTCATTATAGTTGTTCACAGTTCACATACTGATCTACATATTATGATCAGTCTTTAGCATATTAAAAAAAGTGATCTTTGGTCAGTTTTTGTTTTTTCATTATAGTTGTTCACAGTTCACATACTGGGTCTCTGTAACACTTCTACAACTGTTTAGATGCAAACAAATTCATTTGTGTGAATAATATTCTTCGTAGGGCCTTTTTAAGGTTGGGGCATATCTTTTGTGTAGATGTTCAATTTTCTCATATTATGATTGGATTGCAAGAGTTCATATACTGTTTGTGTCTGTTATCGATAGGGGTCCATCTTCTGGCTACCGAGGCAAGGTAGTACTTGCTTTTGAAGAAAATGGATCTTCGAAGATTGGAGTTAGATTTGATAAATCAATTCCTGATGGTAACGATTTGGGTGGCCTTTGCGAGGAAGACCATGGTTTCTTCTGTGCTGGTAATCTCCAGAACCAAACCGCTTTTTACTTGCAATTTAATCTGATATTTTTTCATTAGTTTTGTCGGGATCAAGGCTTTTTAATGTGATTTAATTTTGCAGCTGATGCACTTCGGTTGGACAGTTCAGCAAGTGATGATGTTGACAAACTTGCCATCAATGAGCTTTTCGAGGTGAATGCTTATCTATTCGGAATTGAATTTGAACAATGTTATTTATTCTTTGGTTTTACATGCTTGCTGACAGTTCTTGGCATGACAGGTTGCTTCAGTCGAGAGTAAAAATGGTCCTTTAATATTGTTACTGAAAGACATAGAAAAGTCTATGGTAGGCATTCCTGAAGCGTATCAATCCATCAAGAGCAAGCTTGAGAATCTTCCAACAAATGTAGTTATAATTGGTTCACATACGCAACTGGACAACCGTAAGGAAAAGGTAACATCATCATTTCGATTGCATCGTGTTTAAGTAGCTACTCAATGAAATGTAATCTCTACGGGTTAATTACATCTCTCTCTCTCTCGCTCTCAAACTTTGTAAAATACTGAATTTGGCAGTCGCATCCTGGTGGTCTTCTCTTTACAAAGTTTGGAAGCAACCAAACAGCTCTACTCGATTTTGCTTTTCCGGTACGTTTTTAACGTTTACATGTCTCTCGTATTTTTTCATAGTCTTGATGATAGGCTGTGTAGTACACGTTGATGATCTTTATTCCCGACGATGGCGCTAATGCATGTTTCTTGACTGTGAAAGTTAAAGTCTCTATGCTTCTGAATTATGGCGCGATTCATATTTGATCATCCTGGTATATGCAGGATAACTTTGGCAGGTTACACGAGAGAGGCAAAGAAATCTCAAAGACAACAAAGCAACTGGTTCGACTTTTCCCAAACAGAGTCACCATACAACTACCACAGGTATCTGTCCTGAATCCAGCTCATAGAGGCTGAATGTTTTATTATCCCCGTGTGTTAAGGCCTTCATGTATCTGGTTTAACTGTGACAGGATGAGACAGTGCTTCTCGATTGGAAACAGCAGTTGGATCGCGACATTGAAACCCTGAAGATAAAGTCAAATGCTGCTAGCATTCGTGCTGTATGTTATAACCAACTTGTATCAGAAAATATCAATGCCGTGAACTCGCTCATAACTTTAACTTTCTACATCATATTTTCAGGTTCTTTCCCGGAGTAAATTGGAGTGCCCTGACCTTGAAACGTTATCTATTAAAGATCAGACCCTAACTACTGAGAGTCAGTATCTTCTTAAAGTGATACCCACTTATTTTGAAACACTTGGGAAATTGTACTGATGTGCACTGTCTTTTTTTTTTCTGTTTGCTTGTTTGATGTTGCAGGTGTTGACAAAATCGTTGGTTGGGCTTTAAGCTATCATCTAATGCACAGCACTGATACTAATGTCAAAGATTCAAAACTTGTTGTATCTGGCGAAAGGTTTGATATGTTCTTTTTAGTTACTTTGTTGCCTTGTATAAACATTTGAGCCCGGCATTCTGTAAAGTGTGACCTTCACATTGTTCTTGGTTGCAAAATTTTCAGCATTAAGTATGGACTCGATCTACTTCAGGGTCTCCAAAACGAAACCAAGAGTACAAAGAAATCACTAAAGGTGAAGTGAATATGCTCTGCATTATCTATTCCAGTAAAAATGACGTGTGAGCCTTTGTTTTGATATATTTTGGTTATCGTGTCGTTGAGGATATTCAGGATGTAGTTACTGAGAACGAATTCGAGAAGAAACTCTTGGCTGATGTTATTCCGCCTACTGATATTGGAGTCACATTCGATGACATTGGTGCCTTGGAGCATGTTAAGGACACACTGAAGGAACTAGTTATGCTTCCTCTGCAAAGGCCAGAACTGTTTTGCAAAGGACAACTGACGAAGGTTTGATTACTTTTTGCCTCTCTTTATTGTCAATATCTCACTTGTTGGTATGTTAAGTACCAGATCATTTCTGCTCGTTTTTAAGTAGCATATTCATACTTGTACACACTGCTTTCCAGCCATGCAAGGGGATATTGCTATTTGGTCCTCCTGGTACTGGGAAAACAATGCTTGCAAAAGCTGTTGCAACTGAGGCTGGGGCTAATTTTATCAATATCTCAATGTCAAGCATTACTTCAAAGGTAGAGACACTACATCAACTCTACTAACAAACCTTATTCTTCTAGGTGTCTTTTGAATTCTCAATTTGTGGTTTGTTCACAGTGGTTCGGCGAAGGAGAGAAATATGTCAAAGCAGTGTTCTCACTAGCAAGTAAAATAGCTCCAAGTGTTATTTTTGTTGACGAGGTTGGTTGATTAATCTGTTGATTTTTTTTGTTAGATGTTATTGCAACAGCTTATTTTTATTTTTTTGAAGAGATATTTTTGGTGTTCTTTTCAGCCAACCTTTTATAAAACAGTTTTCTTGAGAATTTCTGTAAGTTAGTCTTGCTTGGGTTCTTTTCATAGGTTGACAGCATGTTGGGTAGACGTGAAAATCCAGGGGAGCATGAAGCTATGCGCAAAATGAAAAATGAATTCATGGTAAACTGGGATGGTTTGCGTACGAAGGATAAAGAACGTGTGCTAGTACTTGCTGCTACTAATAGGCCTTTTGATCTTGACGAAGCTGTTATAAGGAGGCTTCCTCGGAGGTAAACTCGTTTGGACACTTGAAGTTTGGAGTGCTGTTGATTACAAATAATCCCTCATTGGACTGTTCTAATGTGACAATATTGTACACAGATTAATGGTGAACTTGCCAGATGCTGCTAACAGAGCCAAAATTCTGAAAGTCATAATGGCCAAAGAAGAGCTGTCACCTGATGTTGATTTGGAAGCAGTGGCGAATATGACCGATGGTTATTCTGGAAGTGACCTAAAGGTTGCTCTTATTCCCCTTGTTGCACTCAAAGTATTATGATGGACTGTTAATCTAATAAGTTATTTTTATTTTCAGAATCTTTGTGTTACTGCTGCTCATTGTCCCATACGAGAACTTCTGGAAAAGGAAAAGAAGGTTAGAATCAAGTTCTTAAAATATGAGACGTGGGCTAAACCTTTATCTCTGAACTACATCTGTTCATTGGATGATGTTATCGCTATCTTTATCGTGTGTGTTTGTGTTGTTAGGTACGTCTCTTTTGTTCCATGTTCCTAAAACCTTGGTTGCGGTTACTTTTTACAGGAGAAGAAGTTAGCGATGGCAGAGAACAAACCGTTACCTGAGTTGCATGGCAATGCGGACATCCGTTCCTTAAATATGGAGGATTTTAAGTTTGCACATGAGCAGGTATGTTTTTCAGCTGTCTGCAAGCATTCTACCTACGGTTGGCGTTCCCTTTTTGTTCCGAATTTATGTAGAATCCTTTATAAGTTTCTAGGATCAAGCTCTATTTTTATCAACTTAACCTATGAAAGTGTCAAACACTTGATAGTGAACATCTTGTTATCTTTATTAACCTAAGCAGCATCCTAGTAGTTTAGAAACTCCGCCTCATGGTTATATTTTGGATGGTAACACACTACAAATGCAAATTTAAAACTCTTCAAGGAGATGATTCCGACATGGTGAAAGATAGTCTTTCAACAGAGATCATTTTATAATTTGGCTCTCCTGAAATCTGCTATGGAGAAGTTGTAGTAGTGTTTCTTAAAAGGCTATTGTTGTTTAGCCCCTCAAAAATATTTTGCATCTTAGTTATTCCGTACACGTAGGCGATTGGCGACGAAGAACTTCATTACTGATTAATAATCTTTTACCTTGTGGTTTGCCATAGTCCAGGTTTCCTCTGTGTTATTTGGCTTTGTATTTGTAGGATGTGGAAATAGAATTTAATTAAAGAAGATAGCAGGTCATATAAAGAGTTAACTTGTTGAAACTTTGCTGTGTTGTCAAGGCAGGTCATTTTGTTTATAAATATCAATGGGTTTTAGGCTTTCTGTAGTCAATACAAAAGATCGAAATTTCACTTCAGTTAAAAAAAGTAGAGCTAGGGCATAGTAACTTTTGAGAATCCCATCGAGAGTCCCATCTATATATCTGGTAAAGCTCGGGGTAACAGCATGGTCTAATGTTTGTGGTTGCAAGCTTGTGAGTGGAATCCCTCCACACAATGATGGGGCTGGACAGTTCTTTACTTTTTTACTTGGTAGAAGTAAACTTTCTTGAAAACTTATGGAGAAATTGAACTCATTAGAGAGTTTGAGTTTGTCAACCATGCAAGCGTGGGTCATGAAAACTTAAGATGGTCTTAAGAGGTCATGGGGATGGCATTGGATTTTTCTTGAACCTTGCTTCAACATTCTATAATTGAAGTGGACCATACATTTTGATTTCAAACAGTAATTTATTCCTTAATATACTATTCCTTCTGTGTAGGTTTGCGCAAGTGTTTCATCAGAGTCTTCAAATATGAACGAGCTTGTGCAGTGGAATGATTTATATGGAGAAGGTGGATCAAGGAAGAAAACATCTCTCAGCTACTTCATGTAGAGGAGGAAGGGAAGCTAGAGTGAGAGAGAGAGAGAGAGAGAGAGAACGAGAGAGAGAGAGAGATATCTTAATTTGTATAGCCCAATTTTTGGTTATTCCTTTTTTTTGTGGGCGTCATTTTCTCTTCGGTTCGGTTGAAAGCCCTCCCCAGTTTCTCATCCCCCTTTTAAGATTAGGGATTTAAGCTATTCATGGATGAACCGTCTCAGGTTCTAGTGTATCATAGTATAGGATGGTTGATCAGTGAATCATATTTATACTTGTTATTAAGTTAATTTATTAGTCAGATCTATACATAATTTAGCTTCTGTTAAACAGAAGCTATTTTGCTGCCTGTAAATATTGATGACAAATCAGAGGAGCGAAAAGGTACTAGGATATCTTTGGTGTTCTACTATCACTTGTCTTTTCTTTCTTCCTCCGAGGTTGCTTAGAACTTATTGATAACCCTAACCAACAACAACACATCCATCAACACCAAACTTGTGAATTGAAGAAGCAAGAAAGGTTACAAGTGATTGCTAATAATATTGGTTACTCCTCTTATGTCACTAGAAGAGGGTATAACCAAACTATTAGGATTCTTACAGTTGCAAATTACATTTGCTGAAATTAAAGATAACTGTGCTATTGCATTCCATTGTTGAAGATGGATAGCTTTCTTTCTTGCATGATTGGCTAATCTAATTAACTTAGTTAATGTCATAGGATACTTAGTTAATTAGATTGATTAACTAAGAGCTTCTCCAATGGATTGTGTGTGAGGAAAAAAGTCTTCATCCACGTAGGATCCATGTTCATTTTTGCTAAAATGATTCTCCAACCCTAACCTCTACAATTAATATTAGCATGACATGCCTTAATTTTGGGAAGACATCCTCTAAGTGAACCTCTACATCTAGAGGTTCACTTAGAGGATGTCTTCCCATCCACCTCAGCTTTTATTAACTAAAATAAATCTAATTTATTAAATATAAGAGCATATATATTTTTTTGTTAATAAAATCTACAAATTAAATTGAAATTTATATTATAACAAGGGAAAGATACATATGGGTTGGAGAATGATTCTTTTTTAATCCTTATATTTAGCAAAACTAGTTATAGAAGATGTTTTCCCATAGTGCCACATAGGAAATATACACAACCACCATTGGAGAAGCTCTAAGTTCTTGACAAAAAGTTGCTGCATCCAGAAAGGATATTCAGGGCTTCTAAGACAATAGCTTTATTTCTCCATCTAATTAGACTCTGCTTGTTCAACGCAAAGTCAATGATGCTCCGACAGTCTCCGTCAATCCATACCTCTTGAAATCCCATTCCTTTAACCCATTTTGCTGATTCCAAGAGACCTAGAGCTTCAGCCTCTTCGGGCATTGGCTGCGAAGAAAGTTCCAGCCCTTGTTGTAGTTGAGATCCCTGTACAAGAACGAATAATGAGACCAGAACCTGAAGGGGAAATAACATCTTTCCAGGAAGAGTCGAAATTTATTTTTAATTGATTATCAATTGGAGCCTTCCACTTTTTTTTTTTTTTTTTTTTTTTGAACAAATGGTTAAAATTTTATTGCAAGTTTAAAAAGAGGATTACAGGAAAAGCCTAGCAAGCTAAGCCCAATGCAGAAAAAGTTCTACAGAAATTACATAGACAGAATGTCCTCCCAATTTAACAGCAAGTCTCTGAATGTGAGGTTTCTAAACCATTTTGGTATGGAACCCCAAAAATAAATTGAGGCCTTCACATCAGTAATAACCTCATCAGTTCCCCTGTGTCTTTTCCTAGCCATTACCCTTCTTTTCTTCTCCAGCCATATTGCCCATATTATAGCAGCCATCAGGCTAGGCCAAATTTTCCTTCCTAATCCCTTTCCTCTGCAAGTGGTCCAATCCTCCATGTGTTCTCTAATAGTTAGCTTATGCTGCCATGTTATGTTGTAGCTTGTGAGGAAATAGTCCCAAATCTCTCTTGTATATGTGCAGTGTAAGAATAAATTCAACAGATTCCTCCTCTGTATAACACATACTGCATAACGTATTCTCTATCTGACATCCTCTTTTCACCAGATTTTCCGCTGTTGCAATTGCTCTTTGCCATACAAACCATAGAAAAATTTGAACCTTAGGAGGGGTGTGCTTGATCCAGATGCTTTTCAATGGAATTCCTGTTGCAATATTCTGCTGATGTGAGATAAGCCATCTGTAACCCTCTTTAACAGTGTAAGAAGAAGAAGTTGTAGTGATCAGATTATCAGAATTGTCAGATAAGTCAGGTGGTTCTCCTAAAAGAGATAAAAGATCATTGATTTCCTGTAATTCCTCCTCATTCGGACGTCTTCTTAATGAGATCCTCCACCTCCCATTGTCTATTTGATCAGCTAAAGCAACATGCTTGTGTATAGCTATCTTGAATACTTTCTTGTAAGAGATGTGAAGGGGTGTGATAGCAACCCATTTATCACGCCAAAAGTCAATTGACTTCCCATTTCCAATAGTGAGAGAATCTACTCTCTCTAATAACCATCTCTCCTTCTGAATACCTTTCCAAAAACCCCTCCCAAAAGGCAACTTGTATTCGTTTGGTAACATAGCTAATTCTTTGGACTTTGTTTTATACTTGACCATCTTTCTCCATAAGGCGTCTTTCTCCACTGTATATCTCCAGCACCATTTTGCTAATAGAGCCTTGTTCATGCATCTTAAGCTTCTAATAGCTAAGCCACCATCTTCTTTAGTTCTGCATATTTTATGCCAAGCTACCCAACATATTTTTCTTCTTTCTGCAGTGCTGCCCCATAAAAAATCTCTCATGATTTTCCTCATCTTTTTTTCCACTGAGACTGGCAATTGAATCAGAGACATGTAATACAGTGGAAGGCTAGCAAGTGCAGCATTAATGAGGATAATCTTCCCTGCTCTAGTGAAGTATCTCCTCTTCCATTTGGATAGTTTCCTTCTAAACTTTTCCAGAATATCATCCCAAATGCTAGTTTGCCTTGCTGCAGCTCCAAGAGGAATTCCCAGGTATTTAGTGGGCAATTTCTCAACATGACAGTGAAGAATATCAGCCAATGCATGGACTATATGATCAGCATTTAAACTGATGATAGTGCTTTTATCCAAATTAACTTTGAGCCCAGAAATAGCTTCATAGACTTGGAGTATCATCAGTAAATTATCTACAGTTTCCTCATTAACATCTAAAAATACTAGAGTACATCAGCAAACTGTAAATGAGTGATGTTGATGCTGTCTCCTATGGTAAATCCTTTAACCATATTAAGTTCAGAGGCTCTCTTCATCAGTTTGGTAAATATTTCATCTACAAGCAGAAATAGAAAGGGGGATAAGGAATCACCTTGTCTGGCCTTTAAAGTGCTTGAACTTGGCTGAAGAAGTACCATTTACCAACACTGAAGATTGAGTAGATGATAAGCACCAGAAAACCCATTGCCTCCATCTTAAAAGATGGTTTCTACCTAGTATGGAGATTTATGTGGTGGTTTATCGTAGGGTTAATCATTCACGGGATGATCATGATATGATGGTTTTTTCTCTGTTGAAGATTAATTAACGAAACAACGTGGTCTCTGGGTTTGTTAGTCAGTCAGAGACTACTTATATGGTCTCAGTTAGTTGTTCTACACGTTCAGGTGTTAATTATAATGCTTCATATCAACTTTCTGATCAGGATGATCATGATGATTTACACTCTCCATTACTGTGTAACTCAGAGGAAGACGAAGGTACTGGGCTTGGTAGTTTCATGGGTAGTCTCCATCCTGATTCAGCTACGTCTAATTCTACAGGCTTGGGTTATCATGGTTTGATCGAGATTATGGTCGGGTTAATGGTTTGAATTCAGGTTTGGCTACTCCCGACGGTGCTTCAACTGGTGCTGGAATTATTCTATGCTCGGTTAAGGCTATGGCTAGGGCTGGATTGATTCTTGGTCCAACAAAATCCATTATGAAACCTATGGGTTTTGTTTGGTACTTGGACTCCTATATGGATCCAATCGGATATGGATCTCGATACTTGTTATTCGGATCTGGGGCTACATTATGGGGCTCCAATTATTGAAACAGGGTATGAGTTAGGCTGGATTTGGAAAACAGTGTGTTGCGGGCTTTATTCAACTGTCAAGGCATATCTATAGGATCCGGTTCATGGGGTCCTTCCTATACCAAAAGCTCGTATTCAAGTTGAGGTGGGCAAGGAAGTTCAACATCAACTACAAGACATGAAGGAGACTTCTTCTAGTTTCTTTTAAAATTATGTTTTAAACTATGTAAAAGGCTGTGAGCGATATTGTAATATCTTTAAGTCTTTTTAATAGGGTTTCAGTTATTAGGCCTGCCCTAGGCTGTTAAGGTGGGTCTATATATAGCTGTTGCTCATGTAATTTCACCCCCCAAGGAGTTTTTTGCTCCTAAATGAAATTGAATGACCGATTAACAGCTCCTTTCAGCAACATGAACACTGCTGTTTAGTGTTTACAGAGGCATTGGGAGCCCTAGAAACATGGCCTTTGTTTGGCAGATCCCAATAGGTTAAGTGTTTCTGAATAGCCAAGGCAGTATGAATACTAGAAGATGAGTTGGCCTGAAAAATTCTGCGACATCTTTCTTTCCAAATCATCCAACAAGTCGTAGCTACGCATTTAATCATCTGAACATCCCCTTTTCCAGAAATCCAGTTATTGTAGACTTCCCTAACTGGAGCTTCAGGATTGAAGAATAATCCAAACCCTACTGCTGGAGGTAAATTCCAGACCGCCCTTGCATACGGACAATCAAAGAACAAATGATTTATTGTCTCCAGATGATGGTTGCAGAAGATGCAATGGAGATCAATATCATCCCTAATGGAGCCTAACTTTTTTCTAACCGGTAAGGCATCTTGAATACATTTCCACATGAACACTTGTATTCTGGGAGAGATATCTAGTTCCCAGAATTTCTTCCAGAAAGAGGCTTCTTGAGATTCCTCTTCCGAAGAGTCAGTAACCCACCCTGCATCTGCTGGCCTATGCAATTGAGTATAAAGGGACTTGACTGAACACCAAACTTGTAACTACAATTTGGTTTGGTTAGAATGAAGGTAGAAAGACGCCCTGATACAAAAGTAGAGAAGATGTCCGCATTCAACAGTAAATGGTTAACATAATGGCTTTTCTTAGGCTTCATAGCCCAAATTTTTTATTCTAATTATTTTGCCAAATGGTATTAATCTCTGCCTATATTTATTTTGTTTTTTAACCTAAACTTAAGTATACCTAACTTTCCCCCTATAATTTCACAAATCTAATCAATAAAGCTTTAACTTCATCTTTGTCAGAAAAAAGCTTCACATAGAGTAATTTTTCAATCCTCTACCCAAAGTTATCGTAATCAATCCCTAATAATTTTATATATAATTGTTAAAACTACGGGAGAGTATAAAAAAATAATGTAAACAAAAATAATAAGAAACATCAAGGATTTTCTTCTCCGAACCTCTTCGATCTTCGGACAAGAAAAGAGGCAAAATGTGGAGGGTAAAACACCCTCGGGACACGTGTCAAGATCAAAAGGACCTAGCCCTCCCCCAAGATATATCGTAATCTTGCTTCGGATTAACCCACAGAGTTTCCCCGAGGCAGGGCTCAGCGAGGAAAGACTCGTACCAATCATCGAAGGAAAGTAGTGCGAAGACATCTTCGGAGGGATCTCACCGAAGGAACCGCCTTACTCGACAAGCTCTGACACCACCACGATTGAGTAGTCTGTCTTATTAGCTGTGAACCACTCAGACTCGGTCTATATAAGGCGAGCTCGAGAAACTTTGTAAGGGTTGGATTTTTGGTGTAACCTAAGTGGTGTGAGTGGGATTAGGTCTGTATCTCCTCTAACTCCTTAGGATCATATACATGTAATAGTTAGGCAGAAATACGATTCACAGTTATGCTTATCTCTCGTTATCTGTTTATGAAATGATCTTCGGTATTGATCTTATGATCTTCGTACTATGCATTATATGTAAATAACTTTGATTTGGTTAAGATCTGATTGCTGTAGAGTATAAAGTACCTATGCAGATTTTACACTCTCACAAAGTTCTTGCACAAAAATAAGCCTTCATCTATACTAAACTCGAGAGCAGGAAGTCGAACCATTTTTCAGAAGATTATCAGATAAAATGTAAGTGAATTTTTGATGGTTATTCTTCGAGTACGCTCATTTGTAATTGCCGGTTGATGATTACTTATTCATCTTCTCAGAGTCAGGTGACATCTTATTTTTAATACAATTTGTCATTTTCTTGTCAAAAAATAAAAGACGCAAGTGAATTTGTGTTTGAAATGGGGCCTTTGGATGGGTATATATAGGGGGGTGAGGAGATAGTCGTTAGATCAATTTAACCGTTGGCGACTCATAATGGCACACGATGCGTACCAGGTATCTCCGCACGACCCAGTGGCGGAGCCAGGTTTCCAGCCCGGGGGCAGGGGGGGGCTAAACAAAAATATTAGTCACCTAAAAAAAATTGTGCCGTGTGGGGACTAAAAGTCAAAACTTAATTACTAGATGGGCTAAACTTAAATAAATACAAGGTGGGCTAGGTGGGCTAATTTTTTATTTTTCTTATAGGGGTGGAAAAGTGACTTAGTAAAAAAAATTAATAGGGGTATTTTAAATACCAAAAAAAAAGAAAAGAAATTTTAATAGGGGGTTACAGTCAGGTCTAGCCAACCTTTGGCTCCGCCCCTGGCACGACCCAGGTTCACGCCGAGAATGTGCAAATCCAACACCTTTGCCCATCCAAAGTAGGTGCTCGAACGGTGTGCATTTTGACTAACCTTATTGGTGCGCCTCTGGTAGCTCTCGCGTTCCGCTGAGAGTGTGTACATACTGTGTACCTCGCAGGAGAATTCCGTCTTCTATGTGGCCTAGGGTTTGACTTTACGATTGGAGACCCGATGGTATAGTAGGTTAAATAATGGAGAGCAGGATCTCGATTTGGTGATACTGCTATTGTCTCTTTCTTGCTTCTTCAATGGTGGGGATTTTTTTGGCAGGGAGAAAGAGAGATGATTACTTGTTTTGGGTAATAACTATCTTGTTTAGTTTGATTTAGAATCAACGAGGCAACCATCTTTCTTTTTCTCTTGTTTGAAAATCTCTTCCTTGTTTATAGTCCGGTAGATCGGTAGACTTGCTGTCACTGCAGGCGTAAGTTCTTCAGTTCACTCGTCCTTTGTATCACCAATAATTGCAGTACAACCACGTACGTAAACACTAGGATTTTGACTATAATTTCTGTTTCATTTTAATTTTTGGTAGGTAAATTTTGTTGAATTAGTTCGTGTTAGCAGTTTGTAATTTGGTTTGTTTTGAATCGGTACGATGATGGATTGGATTCATTACCTTTTTGATGCTCAAATGTTCGATGAAATGTCTCAGTGAGTTTATATATAGGACTTTGGTAATCCTTTATGAGATTATTGTTAAGTGTTTCACACTGTCATAGATCCTACTAATTTGTATTCTTTGGTTTCTGATTTGGATTTTCTGTACTTTGACCCCGGTAGGTTTGAGTGTATCATACCATAGCTTGTGTTGAGTTCTTCAGCTGCCTAACTAAAAGAGATTTGGTTTAAGTAGAACAAATGAATGCGATTCATGTGAATGTTAAGTATTCCACAACTTAGCTTAATGGTTGATCAAGCAGAACATCCACATCACTAATATGCTTAGACAGTACATGAATTTATGAACTATAAAATTTACAGACTTACTTGGATTGAATAACAGATGCATGTCCTGTATTCTGCTTCTTAAATGCATTTGAACTGTCTGCAATCCATGTACCAGAACCATAATTTATTGATTGATAATTTGTGTTTCATTTCTAGCCTACCCCAACTTGTTTGGGGCTAAAGGTTTGTTGTTGTTGTAAATGCATTCGAACTGACATTGTGTGTTGATACTTGAAATTGAATGGTGAGAATGAAAATAGATGTTCGGTTGGGGCATCATGTGACTTTATATTAGTTTAGGTTTAATGATCTGTTTTGATAGTTTTCGTTCATCCTGTCTTTTTTCCATTGTGAATATAGATTTTCCTCTGGATGATATGCCTTTGCTAAAAATCTTAATTCTTGCAGACGAGTTCATTGATTCTCACAGTGTTTAGGGCATAACAAACAAATATGTCTTCACCACCAGCGCAACAAAAAGAAGGGTCAGCAACCACGACCCCACCTAGTACAGATGAAAAACCTAAGAAGAAGATCTGTTGTGCTTGCCCAGAGACTAAGAAGCTGAGAGATGAGTGCATCGTGCAGCATGGTGAAGATGCATGCACCAAGTGGATTGAAGCTCATAAAGTTTGCCTTCGTTCCGAGGGTTTTAATGTTTGAATGTGAAGAGAATAAAAACACATACACAATCATCATAAATCTCATTTTGGATTTTACTTCATTTCCAGGAGAGTGGACCTATGCTTCTGTAAATGATGCCTTTGGCTTCAATGAGTTGGTTGTATGAATCATCATAAGTTTCCTCTATACACCAATTTACACTTGTGGAGTAATGTAGTACAGGTTCAATTTTAAACTGGAAGTTACTTTGCATTGGACTTGTTGCATACTGGCTGAGCAATTGCCAGTGAAAAACCCACTTCTAGAAACAGTACAGTATTCTGCAACTGCATTACAGACCATGGAACCAAACAAAATTTTAGTTTATCGCGCTCATAGTGTTTAGATAGACGTTCTGTTACTATTGTAGTTGTATTAATGTCAGCCAAATAAAATGATAATCAAACTACTCTGTATCAGAAGCTGAAATTCCTTCGACAAAGTTTGGTATTCGGTTTCCTGGCTTCAGTATTTGATTATGATTGATTAGTGCTTTACCGCTCTTTTGCAGTGAAGAAGAACAAAGAGAAACGGACCAACTTAATGAATTGTGAAACACCCTCTATTTTTATGTATTATAGTCACATGTGACTGCTTAGCAAAATTTGTACGGCTTATGGGCATTGATCTGATCCTAGCAAAAGTAGAAAGAATGGTGACCCAAAGTTAAGAGCATAGGATCATAAAATTTGCATGGGTACATAAAACAAGCCGCAAAGAAAACCATGAAGCTCAAAAAGGTATAACAAGCATGACCAATTTTTAAGCATACCCCAAACTGAAATTGAGGTGATACCTATATAAATAGACCCATAAATCATCAAGATTTAGCACCAACTCAACTTTCCACTACTAATTGAAAGTTGAAACACAGATTTAGTTGTTTTTTATTAAATTACCATACCCACCATCATGGATTCTAAGTTCACTCTCTGTGTTCTAATGACTCTCTTGCTGGTTCTAAGGCCAGCTGCGAGTGCTGCACCTTCATGTGATGCTGTGATAACAAGCCTCGCTCCTTGTTTGTCATACTTGAAAAACTTTGAGTCCATCCCTTCAACGCATTGTTGCGACAACGTCAAAGTACTCGAGCCGCAGCTGCCCGAGAAGCAAGACAGACAAAGTGTGTGTCAATGTATTAAGCTTGCTGTCCCTATTATCGGTACCGTTAACAATACTCGTGTGGAAGATGTCTCGAACAACTGTGGATCTACGCTTTATAAATTCCCACTCATTTCTCCTGACATGAACTGCGACGAGTAAATCTATCACCCAACTACTGAATTTAGTCAATATGGTCACAAATTTCTTCTCTTTCTGCTTATGAGTTTGTTTATCTAACTATTCATTTTGTCTTCATTTTGGTGTTGCAGTGTTGCATGAAAAGATGAAGGTTTTGGAAGAGATCTTTCAAGGAAATGTGATATAAAATGTAGTATGAAATATAAGTAAAATAAAAATGAATAATAAGGTTGCTTGCACTATGTAATTTGGAAAATTAACTTAATACATGCTGTGTTTCTTCTTTGCTTCTATTAGACTTGTGTGCAGGAGTGGTTGAGAGTATTGTTCCCTGAAAAAAAATTGCTTAGTTTGCTTAGGCCAAAACAAAAAATGCGTCAAACAAACAAATATACCTGACTGCCCTGAATCCATCATTGTACTATTCAGAAGAAAAACACTTCATTCCTAATCCTAACAGTTTACCGACGGGCCATACGCGGTTCGGCTCAAACGATCCAAGAGTTCATCAGCTCACGGGTCGGAGGGTGAACTGCTGCCGTCGACATGCCGCGCTATTTGTAAAGGGCATCTATGTAACTCGGCGCATAAAGACTATTATATCCTGTTAACTACTAGTAGTAGTAAAAAAGAATTCTTCTGCACTTGTTCAGCTCCATCGTTTCCCCCCTCTTCAGAAACAAGTCTGGAACTGTCTATCGCTCCTGTTGCTGCTTCCACCACTACACAGTAAACTAACAGGTACCCTCTCTCCATATTACCACCTGTTTGTATCTCGTCTCTCTCAATCTTTTCTAGGAGGTGATGTTTACAATCTTTTTTCTTTGACATTATTTTGTTTCTGTTAATGTGGAGAGTTGGAGACTAGGGTTTTGTTACTGGGATATTCGAAAATGGGTTTTAGTATGATTATTAGGGTTTTCTATACTTGTAAAATGGTTGCGATGACGTATTTAGGGTTTTCTTCTTCTCAAATCTCTCTAATTGTTGATCATATATAATCTTAAATTTTCGGTATTTCAATGAAGGGTTCTTCTCTACCAGCTTTGATCATAGATTTTCAGGTATGCTTTTTCATTTTTTCTTTCTTCTTTAATCGCCATGGTTTGTGTTTTATGAGATTATGTAGGTATGTCGATGGGATTGTGATTACCATTAGGAATAGTTGCAGTAGTGTTATTGGCTTTGTAGGTTCTAAACCTCCTTGAAGAATCATCAAACAAATCCCCAAAATCGAAATCGATTAGAACCAGTTTTGTAGAGAACTCTAACAGCTGCACAAGTATAAACATACTTGAGTTTATTAGTTTTTGTTTTTACATCGTAAAGCCTGAATTGATAATTTCCTGGCTATTGTGTTTTTGAGTTACTTCTGTTTGCAAAATTCATTCCTATTTAATTGCCAGTATACAGATCTTGGCTTGCCGACACATTAGTGTTGTAGTGTAGGAATGTGTTGATAATTGCACTTTGCCTTAGACCAAGCCTACAGAACCATTCTAGATAAGTTCAGGTTAATAGTCACATTGTTATTGGCATTTGAAGTAGCATAGCTATTAGACATCCATAGAGAATGCAAACAGAGTCAGTGATACCCACCATATTATTCTCCACTCTACCCAGATTCTCTTTGCAAGAGGACAATCAAAATTTACATGACGCATACTGTGTAAACCACTATCACGCATAGGGCAGTTCAGTTGAATATCAGAGACAAAACTAGCTATTCTATCCCTAGTTGGCGGCAGGCAGTTACTTATGCATTTCCGAAGACAGTGTTCCATAAAAATTTCCAATCGAACAATTGCACCAGTGCCTGTTAATTGAATATAAAAATGGCCACCATCGACGTAACCTTAGCTTCAGTGCCTGTTATTAGAAAAAATGATTAGCAACCAAACGTAAAGATAAGGAGTTTAAATTTTGGATCTTTTCTATCAGAGTAACCAACCAATTAAATTAAGGCTTTCATGTCATTATGTTTTATATTTCAAAAGGCAGCTTCACTTGCAGTATACAGATTTTAGATGTAATATACAGTCGCTGAATTTGAAACTTGGTCCCTGATTCACCTGCTAGTTAATCTCTGTAGTACATCATGTATAGTTTCGGTCCATTGAGTGGTGGGTTCTCCATGAATTCGGTAGGTACAGTGGTATTTTGATTCAATGGCTTGCATTAATCTACATTAGGTTTGATTTGTGATTTTGTGTACAGTAGACTTGTGAGTTACGGAGAAATTCAATAGGTGACTAGGTTTGTATCCATGTGGTTTAATAGCTTAGGTAGGACTATGCAGAGATGTGGCTATTAGTTACCAATCATAAGTTGATTAGAAATGGAGTCATTGAGCGTCTACAGTTATATTTGCTAGTGGCAATGTGAGGTTTCGAGAGAGGTGGTTTCTTTCTGCAGTTTTGTGCAGCAAACCTAGTAACTCAGTTATGGATAATGGAGTCGATTGGGTAACTTGCTTTCTGGACACTAGTAGCTCTACCTGCCTTGAGTCTCTAGTTTTTGACTTTGTAGACGGCCCTGTAAATTTTAAAGCTTGGTGCTCTAGTTTTGTTGTAGTAATATCGACTACGGGATCTTCATTGCTTTGTTTTTTCATTGCAGTAATATCTTGACCGTGCATTGATCAAAGGTATACTCTCTCATCTATATGTGTTCACAAGAGATTTGATAGCTTGAGCTTACGGTTTGCACCATGGAAAATGTAGAATTTGAAAAGGAGCCAACCATGGAAAAATAACTCGTATGAAAGAACAACAGTATGAATATATAAAGATTAGTATGAGAGTATGTGCACCTTGCCCAAATGTTTTAGCATCGTATTAGTTCAGTAGTAGAAAGATTATAACGCATAGAAATGTATAGCATATGGGATGAGTTGGGAATGAAACACTCTCAAACTCCCTAGACTTTCCCAAACTCCCTCTAATGAACTCTCTCAAACTCCCTAAACTCAAAACACCAAAACTCTCTCACTTCCTACACTCTCCTATACTCCCTCCAAATCCCCAGGAATTGAAATACATTAAACTCCCCCCAACTCCCCCGTGGACTAACCCCCTGTATGTTAGCTGGTAGTAAAAGTTTCCTTCTCTTTAAGGTCTACTTGGGGTGGAATATAGGCCTTTACTGCAGGATATTTTTCAACTACAAGTATGAAGTATACCATAAACTTTTGAGTTTCGCTACTTACAAGTACTGTGAGTAGCTGTAAATTATATTTTGTGTATTTCAGACTTTAAAAAGCAGCTGGAAAATTTGTCAATCCAACACCCTACAGCTGCAAAATTTCGTAGCATGCAAATATCTTACAATACAATGCACATATCTGATATTCTGTCAACTATGTTAAAAGGTTTATTCTTTTCACAAATACAATTACTTTTGTACCTCAGAAAACGGTAAACCCCTTAAATCTTCAATTTTGACATTTGATCATCTCAAATTGGTGCAACCTTGCTTGCTTCATTTGGAGAACCCAAAAGATAATAAAATTGATGTATCAGTGCGTGGAGCTATGTGATGCTCATATAGATACTTACAATCTAGGCTTGTTTAGTGGTTATTTATTATTTGATATATGATTGAGGTTTTCTTTTGGTTTCTAACTTATTGTAGTTTGCAGGAGTGATATGGATAGTGTTCGACAGCTAAAAGTTCAGAGATACGAGGATTTTGTTGATCGTCGCTTGAAGCCAGATCTTGTGCGAGCTATTGCTGAACGGTATACCGCCATTCTCACTTATGTATCATTATCTCTCTTTATTGGGATCTGAAGTAAGATTTGGTACACTGTGTCTGAGTGTGAAATGATTTGTGGCAGTAGAAGCTAAACGCTTGTTACTTTTGCAGGGACAAGGTCTTCGAATCACAAAAGATTTTGTATCCTTTTGACCTGTTCATTTGAGTTTCTTGATGTGCTCACGCAATTGGCATCCTAGGTTAGAATAGTTTGCTTGCCCTCTTAACAAAAGCTGAAGTCGTTACCTTCACCATTTTCATCTTTATTTTCCTTTTTCCCTACTTATATGATTATATCCATATTCTGTTATTCATCCCCAAACTCATCTAAGTTATCTTTCTGCCTCCAAGTGTAGCCATTTGGGTTATTAGGGTGTTTCCATTTCTGCCATCTCATTTGGCTTAGTGAAGACGTTGAAATTGATGGATCACCTAATTATCGATCTAATTGGGGCTCCTGAGAGGACTTCGCACTTCCTGGTCCTTTGTCTTTCAAGCTGCCTGGACATTTGTTTGTTATTTATGTGCACACAGATAAAAAATAATCATCATGCAGAGCAGTGTAAAAGTTTGAAAATGTGGATGCAAGTCACTTTTCTGTTAATTCTTGACTCCAGATTTCATATTCCAGTTCAGACTTACGGAAGAGTATAGAGACTTTGGAGAAAAATGCAGCTACGAGCCTGCGTACAATGGTCAATCTTGGATCTGAGGTGTACATGCAGGCTGATGTGTATGTTTTGATGTACTCCTCTTGCAGTTTATTTTCACATAATAAATGGCGTGATGAGTAAAAAAGTAAAGTTGATCATTTTGTCTGTTAATTATTACAATGTCTATCTTCAAATAAATATCATCTCTTCCATTTTGAACCATTGCAGATTATAACATCATTCATATATGTCTGCACTATTTACTTTAGAAAAGTGTATTGCAAATTGTCACTTGTAAAACAACATTTTTGTATCGTGTGTTCGACAGATTCCATATTAGAGCATATGTGTTTATACTCATTATAGGTCACACTCTTAGTTGCATGTTATTCTTCCAGTTTCATGTTTGAAGGAATGGCTGCTTCATTTCATGTCACACAGAGTTGTTGAGTCAGTCCCTCACTTGTCACACAGAATTTGCTCGAATAATTTATGTTTGATATTTGTCTTGTCTTGTGCACTAATAGGCCGGATACCAGACATATATTCGTCGATGTTGGTCTTGGGTTTCATGTAGAGTTCACCTGGCCTGAAGCCCTGGAGTTCATATCAGTAAAGGAAGCAAGATTAGCTAAGTATGTACTTCTGTTGTTATTATGTATTTATTTTGATTCTAATTGCTAGGTGTTGCATGGGTTATTCAACAAATGCTAGTTGATAGCAACGGGGTTCTCCACTATTGATGACACGAAAACCACTCTACCACAAAATTTGCGTTAGTGCTAAGGTAGCATTCTGAGACACTGTGCTGATTAAAGAACTCAACAAAAGAACGAAAGATATAAGATTGATTCTCAAATTTCCGTTGTCAACTTTAAGAACCTGATGAACTTTAGAAGTAACTCCTATTGTGGAGTATGATGTGTGAATGGATACAAGTTAAACATGGTTGAAATGAAGTGTTTGCCTAGATTCAAAATTTGACCAATATGCTAACCAAAGGAGTTTTACATTTGTATGTTTGGTTCTATTAATCTGGTGCTCGTTAAAGAAGGGTTGAGGAAGTATCCGATTTTTATAAAAAATTAATCTTATTTCTAGTTTATCTGGTATTGGGTTCATTCTAGCTGCTTAAAATGTTACTTCATTTTAGCTTCTTGAAATCTTTAGTTGTAACTTTGTCAGTTCTAGTTGCTTCAAATTTGTTGTTTGTTATTTTAGACCTTTTTTTTCTTTTTTTTAATTTATTTATTTTTTATTTTTTTATATAGGGGTACCCTAGGGCTTGATATTGACTGTCCAATTTTTTTGTTGTACCACAGGCAAATAGACGAATACACACTCCTAATTGCATCTATAAAAGTGCAAATTAAAATGGTAATGTTATGTTTGTTATCTTCGTACATCAAATTTATTATCATCATATAAAACTCTACTTAGTTATCTTTTAATGATTAGTAACTAATACATAATTTTGTACTCAGGTTTGTGAAGGTATTCAGGAGTTGCTCCAGCTTTCATCAGCATGATTGAAGTTTTGCCTTAAAGGATGAAGTGCAGGGAGAAAAAGGAAATTATGTCTGACAACTTGCTCTTTTTATCCTAAAGTGTGTTTTGTTATATGCTGATATAGGTTGTCAAACGCAGTCTCTTAAATCTTAAATATAATAT
>JAJJMA010147851.1:0-10578 GCA_023529015.1 Papaver nudicaule
CAGAATTGTATCAGTTCAGTTTGTACTACAAAATTATCCTCCATGGAATCCCTAAGGTCACTGAAATCCACCAAACCATCACCAACTTCCTCGTTATCTGCCGCTACAAAGCTTACCGCGCCTCCTCTTCTTCTCCTCCTCCTCCTGGTGCTGCTGCTGCTGCTGTTGTTCATGCTCCTTTTCAGGTCCCGGAATAGGTTTGCAATTAACGTCTGGTGCATAACAACAAGCATTGGAATAATGATATAAAATCTCACCAGAATCAACAAGCTTCGCAAGATGATGTTTGAGAAAACGGGAGTGAGCAAATGGTAATCCCTGGAAATTCCTGACAATGTAATTTGAAATCTCATCCACATTTGAACCTCCTTCATACAATACCTTGATTGCGGTCATCACCTTCTAAACATAAATTCAAGTAAAACACGCACACACACACATTTAGTACTGATACAATTCTGCTGAATGTATAAAGAGAAAAGAATAAAAGTAAAGGCCTAACCGTTGCATAAGGAGGATGGGTTGGCCTGGTTGATAAAGCAGGGTAAAATGAAGAAATTTTTTCTTCAATGAGTTTGATCTTGTGAGCTTGTAATAAAGGAGTGTCAGATGAATATCTTGACGTGAACAGTTTCATCACAGCATCTTTCAGTTTTTGCTCATTGGGTTGCAGATCGGAGGAATCACACGAATATTAGGGTCTACTCTGACACAAGAAAAAATCCCTGTTGAGTTGTCGGAATCGGAAATCTTTTCAAATTCAAAGGTCAGAGAAGTAACTCTGCAACAAATCATTAAGAAATTTAATGTCGATTATTCAAAACCACATTCTATAGAGATGAGCGAATAGGTTTAGAGGGAATGATTGCACTCACTGCATCTCCCTGCAAGCGCAAACCTCAGACTGCCAGATCACAAATTCATATTTTAACTCATTATTAAAAAAGTGAAGCGAATTGGGCAAAGAGTCATCGTAAGACGTATGCACAGGAATGAGAAAAAAGACCGCTGGGTATGCATATGCTAATGAACAGTTTTGTGGATAAATTTCACATAAGCGACTAAGAAATAAGAGTGCATTGTGGATCCTTGTAAGCAAAACGCACAAGAAAGACAATGTTTCTCAACATGTAACAAGTATTCGTCCAGAATTCTCGCCTTTTTTGTTAAACATGAAAACATACACACAAGATGATATACTGTACAAGAAAAGAGATGGCAGACTGTATCAAGGCAAGGTCTGATCTGGAGACGTAAATTTCCCTGATTTATTTAATTTAATTAAAAAACAGGACCTTACTGGACAAATGATGACCTATATTATATGACTGGAACGGTTCTTATGTAGTTGCAGACACCACAGGATTATCACTGACGATGGCAAAGAACTGACCTGAAATTGCAAATTAACTATGTGTTTCAAATTCTAAATGTCAACAGCTAAAACAGTGCACCATAAACCCCAAGTCTTAAAGAGACTACAGATGGGCACATACAGACTCATTGATGTCGAAAAACTAATCAAATCTATATGTTTAAGTACAATGTGTACCTAATCCTCATCAATCTTCTCTTATCGCCAGCTGAATAAACTCCAACTTTTACATAGTTACATCTCAAATAGATGCAGCAGCCTAGAGTTTTCTGAACAAGTCCTAAATTTATTTACATAAATGAAGTTCACCAAAATATGTTGGACTAATCTCGCAGGAATTGATCTATTATAAAGATTATAAGTCAAGTAACTCACATTTGCATTCAAAATGTAACTAAAACTGGCCTTCCCCAGTCATTTTACCAGGAACTAAATAAACATTTTTGCTGTTTCATTCCATTCCATTCCCCACTAGTCCAATACTGTACAGATTTATTCCATCTAAGCAGAATCTGACTTGTTCCAGTTGGGTCTAATTCTAGGCTGAAGATCCCTGCAGCAAGATCTTCTTGATTACGACATGAAGTAAATAACTGGGTTTTCTTAGTTTTTTAAGTTGAACCCAAGTTTTGCACCAGGTAACAAAGTATTAGCAGGATGCTCAAAACTCTGCCAAAAGACAACAGATGGATTAGACCCATCTCTCAAAACAAGATTTCCATCATCACCAAGAATGGCTTCAATTCTGTTCAGAGTACAGTAGACCAAATTGGTGTTTCATATGTTTGATGTGTCACTACCAGAAAGTTTTTTGGTTCAAGTAAACCAGAATCCACACAAACATTTTGTTTGGCTTGTATGTTGTGTTTGGGTCATTATTATCAATCTGCATTTCACATGGGGGCACCAAAAGAAAACAAGTTCTTGTTAGTTGAAATTGCGAAACTATGTGTCAACCAGCAATTCAAATTTAAGGCGTGCAGTTTTTTCTTATCTGGAATGTTCAGCATTAAGACATGTGGTTATTCTCCTATGCATTCAACTGTATGATAGTGTGCCTACAATTAGAACATACAAGAAAAACATCTGAGCAGCGTCTTAGTTTCGTACCTGAGCAATAGCACGTAATTTGTATTTAGCAGGATGCCGGAAAGCAGACATGTAATCTAAACAATCGTCAGAGTGTGATGATGCATCAGTAACCATATTATTCAAGCAACAAACAGCTTTCTCGGGTACTGAAAAGAAAAACAACAATGCAAATTTACATACAAAATCTCAAGAGTAGGATAACCAGAAAGTAACCAAAGTTATCAAACACACCTGACACAAACAGTTACAATCAACGCCAAATCTAATGTTCTGAGAATACAGAGTCTAAAACCCATTCAAGGTAATGTTACCTCTGCAAACTAGGTCTCCATGATTGTTGGCAGGATATAACACAAACAAAATTCAGAAAATGTTTAGATTGCCCCCATCTACAAGAGCCATAGCCATCCTTTAAGAAATGAATTTTGACAAGTCTGCACTCCTTCAAGCAAACTAAAGACATAGTATGGAGTACAAAATAGAAATTCTACAGAAATCAAAGTTTCATCATCAGATTCGTTAAAAAAACACACACACTACATTGTGTAGCTCATCTGCCGAGCGAGTGCATTAATAAAATAAATAAGCATCCTAATCTTAGTTTTTCTTCTTTTTGTGTAGACGAGATCCAGTGTCATCCTTGACTCTTTTCTTGCTGCTGCTCCTGCTATCACCAACCTCTTCCCATTTCCCCTCTTTTTTCTTTTTCTGTTTTGTTGACTTCACACTAATGACACCTCCTGAACCAATCTTTCCAGACCCATTTCGTAAAGCTTCCTCAAAAGCAGCTTCTCTGTCCACAATTGCATAACGTTGCAACAATTCCGGGTTCAACGTACGTTCAGTTTCCGCTTTCATCTTTCCCATGACTTGTTTTGCTGCAGCATTCAGATCGTCATCCAATGAAATTTTGTGAGGTAACATTTCAACCTTTTTAAGAGAAGGCAGTGTTGACTCAATCTCTTTTCCTTCAACCTCGTTCAGATATTCGAAAAACTTTCGCATGGTTTTCAAAATTTCTGACTGATTTAACTTCAACTGTCGTTCGGCAGAAGTAATATCTTGATTTTGTAAGCCCGTACAGAGTAGAAGAGAGGCCTGCACAGGAGATAATGTTATTGGAAGCTTCTCTCGGAAATACTTACGAGCGAGAGTAGGCAAAAGGTCAAGGATCATATTAACATCTACAAGACCGCTTGTATAGGCTTTCAATCGGTTCAAATCATGGGGCGATAACACTTTAATTGTGAATCCATTTTCAGCATTAGGTTCACTCCTTACGAAATTGATTTTCACATCCAAGATACCCATTGCAAGCTTACATTCCATTGCTTTAAAACAAGACCCCAATAACCTGGCAAACCGTCTCCTGAAATCTTGATAAAATGGAGACAAGAAACCCCATTCATCAGATCCACTTGCTTCAGTATCATGATTAGCCAATGGCTTGATGACCATGCATGTGTATTCACCAGTCACATCATTGGGAGTTTGACAGATATAAAAAGGAGTAAATTTATGTTTCCTCCAAAAGCGAAATAGTTCTAAGGTAAGCCCAAAGAAGACACCAATATAATGGAGTTTTTCTGGTCGACGCTCAGAAAGATGCATTAGTAAATGTGGAAGATCAGACCTTGGCTTTATAGTTTCTTCCAACAACGAAACCTTTCCAGCTGCTTCTGTTACACTGACAACATGTGTTTCCTCGACTTCCTTTTCCATACTGATCACATCAGGAGAAGTCAGTTGTCCTTCATAATACCTATTTTTTTGAATAAAACAGGGTTAGATATCATTGAAAAAGAAAAAAGAAATACAAGAAGAGCATAGGAAAAGATAGGAAGCACCTAGGCGCAACAAGAGAAGAGCATGAGCAATCTCAAAACACAAGCTGCAAGCAAAATAAAAAGATAAAATACACAGCTAAAGAAAAAACAAGAAGCAGGACTTCAGTCCCTAATTCTTCTAATACCTTGTTAAAAGTTCCACTGCAATTGAACCATATCCGAGTTTCATGGCACTTGGATGGACAGCAATGCGGACAATTCGAGCACCTGAAAGACTTGGAAACATAGTATCCCGAAATTGCTCAGAAAATTTCCAGGGAATTTCATCTCCGTTATGTAGATGGCCGTCACTTAAACTCTTTGAGACAGATTCATGAGAAATCTGGCCTTCGAGGCAGACCTGGATAACACACAATATATCTGGAAGCTGATTGTTCGATTTATCAACAGGACCAAGTAAAACAAACAAATGGTGCGCAGGAGCATCAGCCATTAGTTGCAAGTCATCTGGAGAATTTTTGTGGTGGGATGATACATAGAGTGCCATCATACGCTGCAGAAATAATTCACTGTCTTTGTGACGAGAGAAAAGGGTATCACGGTTGACATAATAAAGATCGCACTCACTTGGAAGAGGTAAGCTAGTGATATCAGGAATGACGGTTGTGGCATCCAAGCAAAGTAAGCCATGCAGCCATGACTCAACTGGATCACCCGAGGCATATCTGATGGCTTCCTTTAATTCTACCTTCTTAAAAATTCTTCCAGAAAGAGACCCTTCCAAACTTTTTTTATTCTGGCTCTGCTCCTCCAACTGATGCAGAAGCTTGAGAGATAAGGAGCAGCCAGTACCTTCATAGCCGTTGACAGTAGAAGAAAGGAAGATCAAATAAGGGCCAAACAACGACTTTACCATGGGCAATGGTATTGCTGCTGCTTCGTCAATAACTAATAGCTCAGCTGTAGAAAGTTTTTCATGCTCCCGTGGTTGAATGTATCGAATTGTCTGTCTCTGGTGCTTGTTGATAGTTATCCCCACAATAGCTTTATCACGTTCAACCCAATCATAATCCATATGCTGCACATATCCAAGAGCGTCGAAACCCTGACACACAAACTGGAACAGAGTTTTGACGTTTCCGGGGACAGGTGCAGTCACAAAAATATTTGAATACCCTGCAGCTACAGCCCCTGCAATTGCCAGTCCAAGTGCAGCTGATTTCCCACGGCCACGAGCAGCAAGCAGAGCGACAGTGCTCCTCAGCGTCTTCTCCAGAATTGCGTCGAGGAATGAGATTAGAGCTTTCCCCTGGTCAAATGTAAGACATTTATTTAGTATTGGACCAACAGGGAAATCACCATTAAGCTGTTCTTGTAGACTCTTCAAATCACGCCATGCTTCTGAAAGTCCCTCGGTCACCGCAATTGGTTCAATCGACTTGATGTGTGATGAAATGGGTAAAATATTCAGCTCATCATCCATAACCACACACGTTCTGCAATACGCCAGAGAGAGTAAGAAGCGCTCGTTGAAACGTGGCGTTATCCCGAAATGCGATGCTGTGCGAAATCTCTCATGAACATCCATAGCCATGGAATAGAGACTAGTCAAGGATGGAAGAGACCGTAGAAGAAGTACAACCAACCCACCACCTTTAACTGTTTCTATTGTTCTTGCAAGAATATTTGGCGTCAGTGCCTCGAAATCCTGGAGAATGCACATAGAGAACTCACGACCAAGAATCCTTTCTGAAGCTTCATATTTGCAATGTTCTACGCTACGGGCAAAGAATTCAAAAACATCAGCCTGCTTAGAATCAAGTGAGCCAGTCTGTACTAACTTCAAAATCTGCTTTTTCCGCTTCTTCTCGTGACTGCTAAGCTCAAGTTTATCCTTGTAACACCATAATACCTTAGGTTGAGACACAACCACTGATTTAGTATACATGTTGTGAAGATGGACAATCTGATTACGGCATTTATCACCAACTATGAAGAAAACACATCTATGTCTAGTTTTAACGCCATTTTCAATCAGCGTTCTGATACGATTATCAACTTTTTTCCTCATTCTCAACTCTCACTCTAGGGTTATGGAAGAAGACAGAGTTAAAACACAGAGCTGTGAAAAGAAAAGAGATGAAGAAACCCGAGATGCGGCCGTGTAAGTGTTTACAGGTTTAGGTATTGTTTTGTATGTAGGCACCCGGATATTGGGTGCTTCCATAATTCATAGTGGGTACCCGAAACTTATCTGTTCTGTCAGGTTGCCTGTTCCCTTTCAAGATATCAACCCGTCTGCCTTCAGGTAATTTAGTTATGCCAGACAAATTCAGGACAATTGTAAAATGCAGGAAAGCAGAGTATAGCTAAAATTTCTAGATTCTCAAGGGAGGAATATAGGGATAATGCTTTAAGTTAGTCGTTTACCTGTTTATCACTGACAGGCGAACGAGAGGAAGCACATTGCGAGTAAACATTCAAGTGAGTTGTAGCAGCAGCAGCAGCAACAATAACAATAGCAAAGTTTCCCTTTTCAACTGTCAAATTCAGGAAGTTTGGAGCAAAGATCTCTATCTATTTGATGGTAAACAGCAAAGACATTCTCAGCTGAACATCCCAAAAAAATTCTATAATTGGTAGATTAATAATTTCGAACACAATTCTTCGATCACTGGTAAACATACCTTAGAGCTGCAACATCTTGGCTACTAGCACAACGAACTTTCCTTGATGGAAATCACTCAATGTTGTTCCTCGCTGATGCTGAGAAATATAACCAGGCAGGTATGTCCTCATAAACAATACTGTTGGCTCAACCGTTGAAATCTCTTCAGCTTCCCAGACCTGAATATTTGACAACAGTGTTTGTTCAGAAACATAGATTTCTTAGAGGTACCATTTTATACTGGCATAAGCAAACAAACAAATTTGTCAAAATACTTGGCCCTTGTAAAACCGGCAAACTGCCACTGCCTCTAATGAAGAATGGCCTACAAGGATTGCCTAATCGACCAATTACAAGAGATGCATCAAAGATAAATAATATATGCAACATGAATAATAGCAAGTCACAAGGGCCAACGATCGATGAATACCGTGTTTGGATCGCTGAGGTGGTTTGAAGTTGAAGTTGTTCGTAATGCAAACAGTTCGATTCCATGTACCAGCTTTTCATCTAGATCACCAGCCTATAGCACCATAATAACATAGTTAAATTAGAACAAATTACACATGCCCAAAGAGATTAGACAAGAATCCTTACCTCGGACATTAACTCGTTGGGGGAAAAAAACTATATTTTTCTAGTTGATCCAATGAAAGAGTAGTCTTTATTAGCATCACAGATACAGCATATTGGGACAAATTTTCTTTCGTTCATTTTTCGAATATATAGCATTGCCTTATCGACCTCTTGCTGAACAACCATTCTGTTCCATTTCGGCGATAATTTTCTCAGCCTCAAATGACATCCCTTTCTTGCATAGGTCACTAATCATATGTTATATGTTCTAACATTCGGCGATAATCTTTAATTACTCAGTTTTCTTAATAAGTTCCTTGCACTTGCCAGTTTCCCAGACTTGTGCAACCCAGCAATAAATATCAGCTTGGAATCCATTATCCTCCAGCGAACGAAAAAGTTCCATCATCCTATCTGCCAATATTGAAGAACCCATCATGTCTTCAACTACCTGCCAAGCTTCCTTCATACTAAATCGTTCTTAAATGACGAATCCAAGTACAATTACTAGTAAAAAACGAGGTAGAAAACCTAAAGATCCTTCTCTACCACCAAAACCAAGAAAACTTCAGATAGTTCAGAAACCACTTGTAATCAAAGATGTTGGATCTAGTGAAGTTAAAAAGCTAGATTCGATTGTTTCTTATAAAGGTAAAGGTAAAGCACCGATGCAGACAGCTGAGAAGAAGAAGAAGAAGAAGAAGGCTGGATCTAGTGGTGTTAGGCAACCGAGAAAGAAACCTGCTGCTGCTGTTGGTCGTGTTGCTTGTAGAAGAAAGAGGAAAGTGGAAGAAGATGAAGGAGAAGTTAAAGATCTGGAGATACCAGAAAGTGAGTGGGAAAAAGATCCAAATGAAGAGGAAGAGGAAAAATATGAGTTAGTTTGCCTTTGGAAAGTCAAACTAACATTTAGATTATAAGTCTCCCCTTCTACTCAGCAGAATTGTAGTGCCTTGCAGCATTTAGATACTCTTCACCACCTTCCCTGGCCTACAATTACACGAAAGTTGAAGCAATCAGTACATGTATAAACAACCAAATCAAGTAAATTGATAGGAGGAGAGCCATATTTACTAAAAGGAAAGCTGACTTTTGTCCAACTTATTTGACTATGGGTCAACATAGGGTGGAATTACAAATTAGTTTTTCCCTATCAATAGTTTTTTCATTCCAACACACTAAATGCTCTGAGTCTATGACAAATACCAGAGAGCATTGATAAAGTTCATACATACTGGGGTTGTATGCATCACAAACTAAAATGAGAAATAACTCTACCAGGTACTCCCCAGTTGTAATAGCAGCAATTTTATCGTAACTATCAACACGACAGTAGGTGAATATGGTCAGATAATCAGTATCCAGAAGCATGAGAAGCAAGGCCGGCATAAGGTCTCTACTGATCAGTCACTAAAATAATGTCAATTCGGGGCATAATATCAAGCAGTACGAGTGTATGACACTGCTTTCTCATTGTTAATTCTCAGGTTAAAATTATCATTACTATTTCTTGGACATGATTCAAACAGTTTCAAAACCAAAAGCTAAAAGAGCGATTTTGATTGTTCCTAATAGCTTACCGATCTCAATGACAATGGACCCTGTATTAAACGTATACACATCGACCAAGACAAAGCAAAAAGAAAAAAAAGTCTACCCATTCCTACTGTATTACGTACTGGAGATCAAAATGATTATTTGCATTTCAGAACTATATTACGACCATGTTTACATATCTATTACTGATAGGGGGAAAGCTAACTTTGAATCCACACTAGACCAAAGTCAGCTTTCCCTCTAGTAAAAGTGGTCTTCCCCTAACAATTTACCAAATCAAACGCAAACCAAAAAAAAATTATTCAAGAATCAGAAGTATTACCCTATAACGACGAGGCCAGCGTCGCATTGCTTGATCCAATGGCACATGATCACCGATCAGCCGGCATACAGACTTAGAATTATCTTTTCTTGAAATCTTATTTCTCTCGACTTTCCAAACTAACTCATCTTTTTCCTCTGCCTCTTCTGGATCTTTTTCCCACTCACTTTCTGGTATCTCTAGATCTTTAACTTCTCCTTCATCTCTTTCACTTTCCTCTTTCATCTACAAGCAACACCACCAACATCAACAGCATGTTTCTTCCTCGGTTGCCTAACACCACTAGATCCAGCCTTCTTCTTCTTCTCAGCTGTCTGCATCGGTGCTTTACCTTTGATCCAACATCTAGCTTCTTAACTTCACTAGATCCAACATCTTTGATTACAAGTGGTCTCTGAACTATCTGAAGTTTTCTTGGTTCTGGTGGTAGAGAAGGATCTTTAGGTTTTCTACCTCGTTAGGGTTTACAGAAGAGAGAAAGGGAAAGAGGGGTTTTTACTTTTATTTGAGAATATTTTTATGAGAGAGAGCGAAACGAAAGGGGGAAAATATTGGGTGAATTTTCATGAAAGGGAAATTTCGATTATTTCCATGTTCAAGTTGCCCAGGGCCCCTTTAAAATGCAGGATCGGCTCTGATTACTACGCACGGTGACATCCCTCGTTCCAACCGACCATTCTTACATAATCCATGAATCAAAGAAGTAAGTATATGTGATAACACTCGCTGAAATTCCTCGACTAGACATTTCATAAAACAGCCCAAATGCTTCATCTAACTGACCAATACTGCAAAACCCGTGAATATAAGTAATCACATTAGGACTACACTTCCATTCCACCACCATCTTCCTCAAGAATTCTACACCAATCCTAACTTCCCCAGCTCCCCAAAAGCCACAAATCAGCGTATTAAATGTCACAGCATCCGGCTGAACTCCCATCTCAGTCATTTTATCCAACACGTTAACCGCATCATCGATCTTTCGCTCTGCACATAGACCCTTAATCAGTGTATTATAAGTGATTATATCAGCAATTTGAGAGGAACCTAGGAGCACTTCCAACAGCTTCGTCTAGTATGAAAATCAAGTTCTGCTAACCTTTGAAGATGGCATTGAATGAGACATATGAAGCCGTTTTAAGAGGAACCTAAAGACCACTTCCAATATCACATTACTGTAGTAGATGACAGACATTAA